>CATIWK010042538.1:0-13448 GCA_949634005.1 Mallotus japonicus | reverse complement strand
TTATTTTCATAATATAATTGGGTGATTTAAATGGTTATTTGCAATTAATATTATTTTGTTGTAAAATGGGAATTTTATTTCCATTAATGAAATTTTAATAATAAACTAGCATTTTACTATTTATTTGTAAATAAATTTCTTATATATTTTTATTATGTAAATGAGTTAATTTGTATTATTTGGATAAAATTTTTATGATTATTGATGATTTTAATAAAAATTCTATTATTTATTTAATGTTGTGAATTTTGGATCTCGGTTGGGCACAAAGTGCAGTATGGGGCCCAACCCGAGATGTTGACTGTGTGTATATTAGAAGTGTCGTTTATTTGTAGGGTTGGCTCTACTTTTGTAGAGAGATGCCTGTTTTACAAAGGAGACTCTGCCGAATTTTCGGTAGATTTCTCGTAAAACATGACATCGGTACTGTTAGTTTTGAGTCTCTTTCTTAGAATTCCATCGTGTCTAAGATTAGGATTCTAATTTCGATTGTCCTTTTTATTTTCTTAGCTACTCCGAGACAGAGACCCACGAGGCAGGGCCAGTCGAGTCAGAGCAGAGGAGCGCATACCACCTGTGAGTTGATTTTATGGAATGTGTGTTAGGAGTAGTATATATATATATATATTTTCCTCATGATTAAGCATGCTATTTAAATCGGTTATGGAAATTAATTGTGAAAGTATGCATACCTATTTGCATTAAGCATGATTATTCATTTATTTTTATATATCTTGATAGGAGTATTTATTTGTAAATTTATGATATATGAATCTAGTTAAACATTTATATATGAAAATGTATGTTTTGGAGAAACGGTAGAACATGCTACCTGGTGGGTTTCACCAAGACTGTTGCGCAACAATAATAATTCGAGTGATAATTATGTATATTGAGCCCTGGTTGAGCGTTGCTCTCTAGGCAGGTGTAAATTGTTGGTTGGACCCTGGTCGAGCGTTGCTCTCTGGGCGCTAATAATTATTTGGTATAAGAGACTGACTATGGCTGGACCCTGGTTGAGCTTGCTCTCTGGAAACCGATAGTCATTTGGTTAAAGAGAGCCAAAAGGCTATTAGAGTTTATGGTTTAGGAGTTCTACCAAGTTTTCCATTAAAAGGAAATTTTATTATATATTTTTGTACGAGAATTTGCATATTAAATTGAATAAGGAATTTCAAAAAAGGATTTAATACAATTATATTTTTCAGTAAAGTAAAGGATTTTAAATTATTATAATTATTTTACCTTATTTGTTTAAAAATGATTTTAATAAATATTTTAAAATCAGCATGCATTTCATAAAGTTGATTCACTCAGTGAGGTCTGATTCCCCTCAACTATTCTTTTTCAGGACCTCACAGTCAGCTTGCTAGTGTTCATACTTTGCGCCATGTTCGTTTTTCACCGGCTGCATTATGTATGTTAGTTTAAAATATGCATAGTATCACTGGATTCTAGATACCACAGTAGTTAGTTATTGAATTGGTTTTATTCGTATTCTGAATTTATTAGACTTGAGATATTATATTTATGTATTTGAATACTTATGTATTTTATTATGGAGTATTTTATGAAGTATGGTTTTATTGTTTAATATTAAATGATTTATATTTCGCGAAAAATTTTTAAGGCTTACTATGGGTTTCGGTTACTTTATGTATTCCCATTCTCTAGTGCCGGTCACGGACCTTCGGTTCGGATCGTGACAAGTAGATTCTTCTTATGAAGAGAAATTAAGTTCAACGTTGCCATTTTTTGAGTTGCAATAATAGGCTAGTGCGTGTAAAGTAACAGGATTCAGTTGCTTTTTCTCAATGAGATGAGTAAGACTTGACTGCCTTTTCTTAACCTGTTTTATGATTGATCTAAACTTGTTCAATATCATCAGGGAAGAATGTGACTTTTAACTCTCTTGGAGTATTGTTATTTTGAGACAAGGAGTAAGGAAAACAATTTTAATCAAGCACTATATGACGATACGATTTATTAGCAAATTTATTTTTTTCATTGATCACTAAGATAAGGAAAACACTTGCATCAAAAAATTCATAATTTACTATAGTCAGGTTCATGATTAAATAACCTAGGATATGGAGATTCGTATTGAGTGTAGATGGAGGCATGCAATTAATTAAAAAGGTGGCAGTGAGAAAAGCATCAATCTAATATTTAGTTGGCATATAAGTGTGAAAAAGAAGAGTAAGCCTGGTCTCTACAATAGGACGATGTTTCCTTTTGGCAACTTTGTTATGTTATGGAGTGCAAGAGCATAAAAATTGGTGATGTAATTGTAATTGGATGAATGACCTTTAAAAGTAGTAAAAGTAAATTCACCTCCACCATCACATAGAAAATTTTTGATTTTTCATTTAAATAATTTTCCACTTATTTTTAAAATTTAATAAAAACTTCAAAGAAATCACACTGTTGTTTTAAAGGAAATATCCATGTATAACGAGTGCAATAATCTACAATAACAACATAATCTTTGAAGTTTTGACAAGAAAAAATTAGGGCAAGTCCTCATAAATCATAATGTAACTTTTCTAAAGGAAAATTGACAATTTTATTTGATAAAGAAAATGGAAGTTTACAACTTTTTTCCATTTGACTACTAGCACAAATGGTTTTTGGTTATTCCTAACTTGAAACATTAATTAAATTTTTGGAACGTAAATTTTTCAAAACATTAGAATGTGGATGTCCCATGCATTAATGCCAAACAATACAGTTTAAGAAACTTTTTTATTGGTGGCAAAAGCTTTGTGATTGTTGTCTAGTGCACCTAAACCATTATACTTAGCAAGAACCTTTCCCTGTTGAGAATTGACAAAAAAATTTGTTAGCATTAAAGGTAATAAAACAAGCATTATCTGCAATTAACATGGCTATAGAAATAAGATTCCTTTTAATTTCAGGTACCACTAAAACCTTTTTAAGATTAATGATACCATTATTTGTTTCAATTTTACCTTTTTCAACATGACTTATATGCAAATTATCTCCATTACCAACAATATTAGAGTCATCTCCATTATATTGAGTTAGTTTTGAAAGTTTATCTGGATCATCAATAATGTGTGTAGTGGCTCCTGAGTCATCACCTTGAGTTACATTCATAGCTATTAGGGCTTTGTGGAGTTGGTCCTCCGGTTGAATGGAGTGATTGAAGTGGCTCCAACATTCAATAATAGAGTGGTTGTATTGTGCATAGATTTGGCATATAATGGTGGCCTTGTTTTGTTTATTATTTTCTTGTTAATGGAATTTTTGTTGAGTTATTCCCCATTATTGGTAGTATTATAGTTGGTTTAAGAACTATGTCTTGCTGCGGAATTAAATCCATGCCCACGAGAATTAAATCTACCTCCATTCCTACCACGATCTCTTCCTCTTTATTCAGATTATATCATGGATTGGGATTTTATTTGACGGTTTTGTTGAAGTTTAATTGTTAATAGGCTTGAATTACCATGACAAACAGGTGGAATGAAGGATAAGATGATTTTATAAGCATAGAAGTGTGAAAGTTTTGGTATTTAGATCAAAGGCCCCTTGCAAGTTAAAACATTTTCTTTTTTCCTAAATTAGCTTCTTGATGGTCACCAAGCTATCACATAGTCCATTGAATTTCTTCACATAGTCATCAACCAAGAGATTGCCCTTTTGTAAGGACATAAGAGTTCCATTTAAGATCATTTTCTTTTTCACTATAGTAGGGAGAATTTGTTGTTCTGTCGATTTCCACACCTTGGAGGCTGAACTGACATCTTAAGAGTAACAAGCACATTAGTTTTGAAGTTTTTTAGCAAAAAAGAAGTGAGAAGGCCATATTCGTCTTCCATAAAAGATAATTTGGATTAATCTTAATTTTTTCTTCTTTTGTTATTTCTTGTAAAGGTTCGCTGCCTTCAATAAGATGGTCTGCCATGTTTATACTTTGAATAAGTGGCTCTATTTATGAATGCCAAAGAAGATAATTTGTATTATCTAATTTCAAAGATATTAGGCTAGAACATTGATGAAAATTTTGGAGAGAAAGATCGGTTTCATTATCTACTTTGATAAGAGCAGTGTTGGCCCTAAGAATTGATGTGTATGAGCTGCTTGCAAGCACTAATACCATAAAGATGTTTGAGCAAAAGAATAATTCTCATTCCCTTAATTTGTACAAGATGAACATGATGTATATATAGAAGAAAGACTATAAAAAGAAAATAGAAGAAAGATAAAAAAAAAAAAAAGAAAGACATTATTGCCTATTCTTGAATCCAAGAGATATAACAGTATTCCTTGCTATATTTGACAAGATCTTATTATTTTTAGAAGAAGCCATTAGAGTGGTATAAATGGAAGGAGACATACATTGTCTTGTAAATGGAAAGATTCATGGTTGTGATTGCGGGGACTGTTGGTCTTGTTAAATCCCATATAGAAAGTGCAAGCTTTTGATGAGGTGCAACCTTGATAGATTGTTGTTGAATTTCTTCAATACTATGGTAGAAATGTGTTGGTCAATAAGTGTGGTCTAGCCCAAAAAGAAAAAATGGAAAAAAAGAAAAAAAAAGTACAAAAACATAAAAAAGAATAAAAAGAGAGAAGATATAATAATTGTTGTCATTTATATTAAGCTTGCAATAATTTAAATTTCAACTGGTAAATATTATAAATAGTCACTAAACTTTGTACTTAATTATAATTTAGTTACAAAACTATAATTTGTATCTTTTTAGCCACCAAAATTCTATTTATATTTCTCATGTAGTCCATATAAAATTTTTTATCCATAAACAATCCAATATTACAATTTTAGTCCAAATTTTGAAAATAGTATACAAATAAGTTCATATATCATTTTTACATTAAAGTAATAAATTATTTAAATGTATTAATAGTATACAAATATTTTATTATTAATGTTTAATTTATGATATGTAAAAATTAAAATATTATATGTAAAAAATTAAAATAAGATATCAATATTTAAATATAATATTATTATATAAAATATTTTATTAATTTATAGTTTATTATAGAAAAATTAAAAATGAAGATAAATATTTAATTTGTTCTCTAATCAAATAATGTTTTTACATTATTTTAGGAAGAAGGTATTTATACTTCAAAATAATTTTTAGTTTTTCTATTAAATTCTATATAAATAAAAAAAAAATATGGACTTATTTGTATGCTATCTTCAAAGCTTGAACTATAATGGTAATACTAGATTGTTTATGGAGTAAAAAATATTATAAAACTACTTGTAAAACCTAAATAGAAAGTTAGTAACTAAAAAGATATAAATTAAAGTTTTGTATGAAATTGTAATCAAGCACAAACTTTAGTGACTAATTATACAATTTATCCGTTAACAACTAATTATGCATCAAAATAGGTTGAATAAGCAAAGACATAACATGATCTTGAGTCCCACGATCTTGAATCCCATGTCCATCTCCATGCTGATATATGCACTGTGCCATCCTCAATGTGTTAACTATTACTCCAATATAAGTTTCAGTGAAGGGAGAATTAGTAAGTACTTGTTCTTTATTCAGCTTCTTCCATGTTTCACTAATTATATACTTGATATGTTCATAGGCTTCAGCCTCCAAAGCTCCAGTGTCATTCATATAGCATTGTATTGATTTTGGAACATCACCTCTATTTAGCTCATCCTGATGAAAAGGTAGCAATAAGCAAGATAAAACCACACATACAAAAAAAAAAAAAAAATGAAGGAAATATAGGGCGTGTAATGTACATTGGCTAGCTAGCCTACATACCGAAGATGTGCCTATATCATCCAAAAGTCTAAAAATCATGGATGACCATCGAATAATGTCAGGATACTCTTTTAAGCATTTTAAAGCATCATTTGTGATATGAGAATTTAAAAGAAAATAGGCATGGACAAATATCACGGGCCCCGATATTGAAATCCATCCGTTCTCCATATATTCTTGCAAAGTAGGCGTATATCCACTATGATACCATTTGGCTTCCAATAAGTAACTTTTACATAAATCTGCCCACTAAAAAAAAAGTTACAAATCAATATATGAAGTGAATATATATATATATATAACAAAATTTATAAAGGTAATTTTGTGGCCGGGGGATGGGGTGTGTAAAGATAGGAAAAAATTTTCTTTGTATTACAATTTTAAATAAAATAATTGTTTGCATTAAAATTAATCAAATTAATTAAACTAAAATATTTTATCAAAATTTATAAGTTGGAAAAGAAATTGCCAAAAAGTTGCAAACTTTTTGAATTTTTATAATGCCAATATGGCCATTATAAATTTTATAATTTTAAAAAGATAAATTTGACATTTTATAAGATGTAATATCAACATTTTTATTTAATTTTAACTAATATTTATTTGTGTAATATTATTAAGTAATAGCTAAATTAAGAAATTTTCAGTAAAATTGAAAGATTGAAATAAAATTATAAGAGGTTATAAATGTTTGAATTTTTACACCAATAGACCATATATTAATATAATTTTCAGAAAAAGTGAGGAGTCAAATTGAGGTTTTTAATAAATACCGCTTTCTTTAATAAAGGAATGATGTGAAATCCTTGTTCCTTGAGAGCATCGAAAGCCATTTCATTGATTGAGTTATGAAGGGTCAAAAAGCACATCTTCATATAGTATGGAAGTTGCTCCATTGCGTTGACATCCCACCTAAAATTACAGAATTCAATTTTGAATCTATACGAAACTAGCAAGTGTTAAGTTTATGAGAGTAGCATGATATAGGTACAAACCTTTCAACAGCATCAGTAAACAGCTCAAGCTCGTCCAAGGTGCCATATACATCATAAATATCATCAATAGTTGTTATGAGTGCATTAACCTTCGTTAATGTTCTCCTACAATATCCAAATTGTGGCTCAAATATAGACCCAACAGTCCATAAGAAGTTCACCATTATCCTATCTCGCGCAAATGTTAACTTTTCTCCAAGACTTGTATTCTTCCACCACCTTCATGAGATTCAAACTAAGACAAATTAGCATCATGAGCAGACATAATATAGACAGAACTTTGATTTTTTTTTTTTTTCAAATTAAACGTCTGTTGTATTTTTCTTTGGAATAAGAAACTCAATTAACACTCTTCAATTGCGTGTCATCACCTAGAATTTTGTATTTCAAATAACTCCTTTCTCTCATTGCAAGAATCATTACAAGAAATTATTCATTTAGTTACAATTTTTTTAAGGACATTATTTTATCATCAAATAAAGTTTTTTGATGACAAAATTAGTTGACTGTCGTTTTAAATTTTTATTATTTGACAAAGAGGTTTTGTCACATTTATTAAGTTTTCTTGTCGGCAAAAAAATATTTTTGATGATGATTTAATTTAGTTTGCCATGTTTCAATAAGCAGGGAAAATTCGATGCAACAATTTTAGCAGCAAATTTTAAAATGATGAGATTTTATCTACTAATGACGATTTCATGCTTCAAGAAGAAAATTTGACATGACGATATCAAAATTTGACATGACTATATTAAAATTTGTAATTACAAGTTTCTTTTTATAAACTACAAAATTTTGTCATTTTTTATTAAGTCCAATTGTGACAATGGAAAAAATTTGTCCTTAACAATAGACAATGGAAATAAAAAAAAAAATAGTTTTGTTATGAGATATTTATTGTCAATAAATATATGTATAATGATGGTGAAATTTATTGTTTGTCACCTAATGGAAGAAAATTATATAATGACGACATAGACATAAATGGTAATAATTTATTGTGTCATGATAAGTGTGAAAAATGATTTATTTTGAATGATTATTTGTAAGGTTTTAAGTGTCTAGAGTCTAGGATAGCATTGAAAATTAAAGTTATTAGGTTAAAATCTCTAGAGTTTAGATTTTTAGGAGTTTGTGTGGTTTTATTATGATTTCAGTTATTTTTGCTTAATTTTGATGATTTTATTTGTTGAATGGCTAGATGTGCACAAGGTAGAGTCAATGCATTAGGTACCTAGGCAAAAACATGAAATGTAAAACTCAAAATCTCCGTGAAAGCAAGATGAGAAAGTTGCACAGTTGTGTGCTTTATAGTGCATGGCTGTGCCTGAGCCTAGAAGAGCCACCCTGCAAAGAATCTACTTAGGCACGGCTGTGCCTTTAAATACATACGGTTGTGCCTCTAAACACAAACGGCTGTGCCTCTAAACACACACGACTGTGCCTGACTGCGCTTAGACCAAACATGGCTGTGCACCTAGTATGCACAGCCGTGGGCATTAGGGCACAACCGTGTGTCTTGAAGTTAAACTCAATTTAGGAAGTTTATTTTAGGGTTTTTGGAGGAACAATATAAAGAAGAATCTTTTGCCTCTAGAAAGAGGTTGGCTAGTCTTAACAACATTTAGCAAATTTTTATTTTGAAGAACAAGAATTTTAGTTTTTCTTTTAGTGTGTTCTTTCATCTACTCAAGGATCACATTAATAGTAGAAGATTGAAGTTTTAAAATTGCAAAAATTATTCCAAGAGAAGCAGAATAAAAAGGAGTTTTTCGTTCAGTTATTCTCTTTGTGCCTTATATATTTTATCATGATGAATATGTTTGAAATTCTTATTTCTTTCTTTCTTCTGTCTTTAATTTCTATGGGTAGCTAAATTATTAGTTAGGGCTTTTAGACTAGGCTCAACGTGGACTTTGAATGGTTAAACTCTTAATCAATAAATTCTCATTCCATGATTATTATTGAACTTAATAAGTTCTTTGAACTGATCACCCTTTAAATTAATCTAGACAATAGGGTTAAATTGAGAGATTAACTCTATTGGGAATACAATAATAATCTATTAATTAAATTGAATTAATTGAGAGACACTTCAATTGTTAATATTTTCTTGAAAAGCTTGGCTTCAATTGAGTATGACTAATTGCTTGAGTTAGTGACAGCTAAATAATTGGGTGATTATCATAATCAATAAATATTAGGGGTGCTATGATAAATTTTAGGAGTGCTTGAGAGAGACTTCTATAATTCAAAAGATGCTTTGGAAATGGAATGGAATTCATAATTGAGAAGAAGGTTGACACGAACTTTAGATAAGACAAGCCAGGGATAAAAACCCTAATATTTATTTGATTGTTAAATTTAAGAGTGATTAGATTTAATTGTTTAAAGTTAGTTTGCATTCTAGTAACAAACCTATTCGGCTATCTAAACAAACAAATACTAAGAGTAGTTTAATAAACAATTCTTAACTCCTTGCGGGATAGATATTTTTATTGATTTGGATGACTCCGTGCGCTTGCGGATTGACACAACCATGTCACAAAATTTATTAGTAACTTATTTTCACTAAATTGTGATAATATATATTTATTTTATCATTAGTCAATAACATTAAGTTAAATTTGGTATTGTTTAAATATTAAAAAAATATTACCTGTTATGGAAATAAAAATTAAATGGACATGATAATTAAAATAGGAAAATTTTTAATTTACATTGGTATAGATGAGAAGCATATATACATATAATTATCTTCCCCTTTTGAACATCAAAACTTTTAGTTGTTATTAATTTTTTTTTAAGAAACATATTGTGTGGTTTTATGGATGAGAGTTTAACTTGTATTCTTTGTTTTGGTAAGCTTCATCAAACGTGCTCTACATGATGAGATAAGTTCATTTAATTCTTTGATAAATTGTATTCGTATCATCAAAATCTACAAGGTGAGCTGTAAACTTCTTGAGTACTATCATTTTTTGCATTTTCAATAATTTCCAAAGTGTATTTATAAAACATTGCCGCAGGAATAAAGTTTTCATTGTTGAATTTTATACCATATGTTACTATGTTATTTTAAGTAAGATTGAGGCATGAATTGCAAGTTAATTATCATTAGATTTTGTTTAAAAAAGACAATGAACAGTTGTGAATTGCAGAGTTCGTTTTTACACGGTTCAAGACACGGCCATGTGTTGGTATGTGTCCCATTGCAATATATATATATATATATATATGTATATATATATACGGTCATCAACACGGGCATGTGCCCATGTCCAATTGTAACGTGTATATATATACTTATATGCGGTTAAAGACATAACCATGTGTTTGCCTATGTTGCTTTGTCGTATACACAAACATTTGTGCGGTCATTAACACAGTCATGTCTTGAACCTTGTTAATATTATTATTTTTAAATATGTCTATATATGAGTGTGTATATCGATATAATTATAGAATATTTTTAATGGAAACTTGTTTTAAATATATATATATTTTTTGTCATAGGTAGTCTACAAAAAGAACAAAAGTCGGATGCATGTTGTTAAATGGTCTAAGGCGCAAAAAGATGGGATAAACATTTTTATGAATTTTGTTGAAATTAACATGGGCAAAAAGTGTCGTCTTCGAGCCCATGTCTATATTGTTTGAACTTACTATTTTGAGATAAAAGATGTGAAAAATCTTTTATTGGAGAATGGGATAGATTTAGGAAATGCAATATGGTTTTATCATGGGAAACGAATTAAGTTTTGAAAAAACGAGGAGCAAATCCTGCGATGAAGGTGGAAGTGTAGGCAATGATGAATATGATGAAAATATGTATGACGAAGATGATAATGTTACTGAACTATTATTTGAATTTATTGAGAAATACCTCCAATTTGGAACAATTATTTGCATTTTGATGAGTATTATGATTGAATAGAATCTAGTATTCATAAATTTGTTAATGTGCTAAGGAGATAGAAGCATCAAATTGAATTAACGGTGAGCATTGAGTTTGGGTGGTTCAATTTTTCTGATTTAGTTCAGTTAATCGGTTAATATAATTTTTTAAAAGATTTGGTTCGGTTTTGGGTTTTAAAAATTAAAATTATTTTTGATTCGGTTCAGTTTTATATATCAAAATTTCGACTGACTAAAAAAATTGAACAAAACAAAATTTATTATTTGCTTAAAATATTTTTTATATATAGAGATAATAATTTAATATAAAGAAAATTTATAAATAATTTATAATTTTAAAATTTCAACAGTAGTTTGGTTGGTTCGGATTTCAATAAAAAAATTTGCTCGTTCAGTTATAGTTTTTCTAACATTTCGGTGTTATTCAGTTGACAAATGGAATTTATGCTTTTATATGTCTTAAAAAAGTTTTTTTAACTTCTAAACTACTGTACATTTTGATATATTCAGATTACTTTTGGGCTTTGGGCTTGAAATAGTATTAGACTTTACCTTAAAAAAAAATAAAATAATGGTTAAAGCACAATTTTGGTTCATGTAGTTTCGCCTTGTAATAAAACTAATTCTGTAGTTTTTTTTTTTTCAACATTTTAGTGCTTTTGTTTCATATTACTCTTTTAAATAATATCATTCAAATTTTATAATTTATTGTAAAATAATATGAATTTTTAATAGTAAAATTATATATTAAGTGACATAGTATTCAACTAATTATAATGAACTCACAATAAATTAAATTTAAATATATTTTAATTTTTTATTAGTAACAAAATAATTTTCAAATAAATTTATAATATTTTAAAAAATAACTAATTAATAAGATTGATTATAAATTATATATAAAATAAATTTAATATTGAAATTTAATGTTATATTAATGTTTTCACCAAAAGTAATGATTATATTAGTTGGTAGAATATTGATGTGTATGAAATATGAAACAAAGACACTTAAACATTATTATAACAAAATTATGACTAGTTTAGCTATAAGGTGAAATTATAGGGATCAAAATTATATTTATACCTAAAATGAAATAAAATAAAATAAAATAATTGAAGATACCGTGCTACATATTTTATGTCCTCCTGGTGCGTTGCTTGCACATTGTTGAAATCCAATTTGGCAAGCTCAAGAAGAAGAGGATTCATGCCTTGCTTTCTCTCATATGTATCTATGAACCATCTGGCCTCCACTCTTAGCACCCTCCAATGAAGTGGGAGCTCCAGCGAATGACCTATCAACATTGATAGATAGTGGTCTTTGTTCACATGAATATACTTCCTGAAAGAAGCCGTAGCAAATTCTCTTGCAGCTTCTAAAACATTTTCGCCTTCTTCTAAAAGGTATGATGCCTCATATAAAGATAGCAAACCTTCAAAATCCTCACAGAGACATGTTCTGAAATTTCCCATCTCATCTCTAAAGATATTGAAAATATCTGCAATTAACTCTCTCATGTTAGATAATTAATTATAGAACTAAGTACTGGCTATTAAGCAGATTCAAAGCTTGCTATTATACCTTGAGGTATGTTGAACCCGTGTTGTCTTAAAAGTCTAAATTGAAGAGCTGTAGCATGCAAACCTTCGTTCATCGATGCACTATCGATGTGATGATGATTATAAGTCCTTACCAATATTCTCTGAATCTCATTTCTGAAATGATAAGCTAAGCCAAGTCTTTGCAACGTATCAATAAGCTGGAGCTGATCCAAATGAACCATGGTTTCGTTAAGCATCATCTTGACATGGTCCTTAAGCTCGTTAATTCTTCTTGTAATCGACTCCCCCTGCGTTATAGTACATCTCTCTTTAATTTCCGCATCGTAATAATTAGTTCCAATACCAAAAATCCTAACAAGAAGGGTGATCTTTACTAAAACTTGAAATTTATATTCTATTAACATCAGTAAAGAAGACAAGGATTAATAAGAAAAATTAAAATAACAACAATATATATATACCACAAATTCATTTTTGAGTGATTGCATAAAATCATAATCCCAGAGTGGAGGTTGGTAATTCGCAGCTCGTCTAACTGTAATTTGATTTGAATTTGTTGAACCAACATTACATCTAACTGGGCTACAAAAACTTCCATTTTTGGGTAACCTAAAGTGATTGCTTCCAATTGGAAGTTTAGTAAATGAGAAACATAATTGAAGGGCCATTCTGTAGGAGTTTTAGAGTGCTCTATCGAAATGAGTGTTGAGTTAATTCCTTAATAAGTTGGCCTCAGCTGCATGTTCTTATATACCACTCAAACTTTTAGCTCAAGAATAGCACATTTGGTGATTGATAATGATCTCTCACCATCATATAATCAATTTCTAGCACTTACGTATCCGAAAGGAAATTATTTTACATTTGTTCCGCTTATACTGCATGTGTTGAAATCATTATTAATATCTAGATGAAGTCAAAAATTTGCTAATTTTAGTTGGTAGCACACTTTAGTTTACAAATTTAGACAAATGTTTGGTAGCACACCATGATTGACAAATTAAGTTGAAAAACATGTCAAAGCCTTGGCTATAAATAGTCATCTTGATGGAAGTACTAATACAAGCAAATAAGTGAAGAAAATCACAAATAAGAGAGAGGTGTAAGCTTGTTAGGAGAGACAAAGTATTTTTGCTTTGAAGAGTGTGGTGAGTTTGAGTGGTATTATTAGTTTGAAAGAATTT
>CATIWK010042524.1:0-15332 GCA_949634005.1 Mallotus japonicus | reverse complement strand
CATAATTAGTGATTTAAGAATCACTCTTACGAATCCCTGCAAAACAGATGTTCACCTTTGCCACAAGCCGGAAATTTGGTGGATTAGCTAACAAGCAATAAACACTAGTCAAGGATTCAAATAATATACAAACATATACACAAATTCATAAATAAACATGATATTTCTACTAATTGAACATAAACATAGCATACTCATGCATAGGAATGAAACATAACCATAAGAAACATGTAAAAGAGCATGCAACATGCAGGAGGTAGGGCAGGGCGTCCATCGCCCTGTTCAAGTGACGATCGCCACTTGGCCTTCTGGCTGAGTGGCGATCGCCTCTTGAGGAGGCGATTGCCTCCTCAACAGGGCGAACCGGACTCAACAATACACCGAGCTTACTTCTATGTTAAGAAAACTACACATGCATGCATTTAGAGCTCTAAGCTATTCTAAAACTTCGATAAATCACATAGAAAACATGGCACATCACGTATAATTCACATTTAAAGAATATATTAACTAATAAGCAATGAAATAAATTTACTAAATCATGCTTTCAATATATGAAGACCAAGTGAGAAGATTTACTGAAATAGAAGCTTTTCAAAGTGATTTACCCTCAGAGATTGAATGAGGGCTTGATCTTAGCTCTAATGCAAGATATCACCTTCTTCTTCCTTAGCAAATAGCCTCATAAGATTGGTTTCTCTTCTCTTCCTCTAAGAAGACCACTCTTCCTTGCTCCTCAGAGCTCTTTTTCTCTTCTCCCTTCCTCTGGTTCGCTCTCTCTTCTCTCAGGAACTCAATTTTTTTCTCAAAAGTTCCAAGTCCCTTCTCTCTTCTCTTCCCTTTTAAGCCTCTCAACTACCCATCTAATCACCTTCCCTTCACTTCCCCCCAAACTCCCTCAAATCCACTCATTTCTTCTCAAAAGATGGTTTTTTGCGTGCTGGAGTAGAGGGTTAAGCGCGGGGACCCACTTTCTCTGCTAATTACATGCTGCATTTAATGCAGCATGCAAGTGGGAGCCTAGGAGGCGATCGCCCCTTGGCCAGGAAGGATCGCCTCCTAGGCCTGGGCCTGCACGAGCCTAGCAGGGCTCAAGTGCTTGGGTTTGGGTTTCCATGGGCTGCTCTTCTAAATCAATTCTTAAGAAATTTTTGTGCTTTCTCTTGCATTTAAATCTCGTTCTCATCATCGAGCTTTGTTGCGGGCCGGCAAAACTAAACAGCCACAGTCCGTCTCCTAATGCGGGCCGACCGGATCAGGTGTTTACAATTATATTATTAATTTAATATATTAATATTAAGTAAAAATTAATATTAATATTATAAAAATTAATAGGTTAATTGGTCAAATAATATAGGTTTATTAAGTAAATCATGAAGATTCATTGGTTATCAACAATCGGTTCATCACTTTTAATACTCTAATTCATTATTCTATATAGGTTCATCAATAAAAACCTATAAATTCATTGAACACAACATACAAATTCATTAACTATACACTTCATATTCACTAAACAAAAAACATAATGAACTATATATATATATATGTTCATTTATTAAATCATAAAGATTCATTGGTTATCAACTATCGGTTCATCACTTTTAATACTATAATTCATTATCCTATATAGGTTCATCAATAAAAAAATATAAGTTCATTGAACACAATGTACAAATTCATTAACTACACCCTTCAGATTCAATAAATAAATAACAAAATGAAACTTATATATATATATGTTCATTTATTAAATCATGAAGATTCATTGGTTATCAGCTATCGGTTCCTCATTTTTAAATTTTAATTCATTATTCTATATAGGTTCATTAATAAAAAAACTATAAGTTCATTGAATACAATATACAAATTCATTAACTACACCCTTCAAATTCAATAAATAAATAACAGAATGAAACTTATATATATTTGCGAGATTGTGGGCCTGGGAGCACTTCACATTCCATTTATTTCCTAATAATATCGAAGACGATGGGGAATTAGTAAAAGCATAATAGTCCCTTCATCATGCCTTAGATGCAAAGAAGCTTAAGCTTCTACGCACACACACACAAAGTTCGAGTTGATTTTCAAGAAGCATTTTTGTGCTTCTACTTATTATTATTGCTTATTTCAGCTACCTTTGCTATGGGGTTGAGGAAAGTACTATTGAAGTTGTTGGAATAGGAGAATGTGCAGATTGTGCAGAAAGCAAGCACTTTCAGGTGGAGAAGAACTCACTTTGCGTACAAAATTAAGAGAGCGTGTTTTTTTTCACACGTGGGAGACTCTTGGTCCCAGGGGCGGAGCTAGGAATTTAGTAAAGGGAGGGCCAATGTTAATATTCAATACTAAAATAATTATATAAATTTTTTTGGGGGGGCCAGATTAATATTTAGTACTATATATTAAGTAAATTTTAGAAAGTTTGGGGGGGGGGACGGGCTCTCCCTTGCCCCCCTATTGACTCCGCCCCTGTTTGGTCCATATTACAATATGGACAAAGGTCCACTCTATGAAACCAGTCTTGAACTCTTCTCCAATTTTGGACTTGTTAGAACCGGCCCATGACCGGGCCTATTGGAGCTCTCTCCCTGCTCTTTCAACCACCTCCCACCACTCCATTATTTTCAGGTGTTACTAGAAAACTTGTTTAGCGACAACCTGATCGTCAAATTTTTTCGTTGTTCCTAGTTTTATTATTTGCCAAGTCCAGAAGAACCTAGAGATGATAGACTAGGGAACCCAATCAAAAGGTTCATTGAAAAGCTGTTTATATATATATATATAGGACATTTAAAAACAAAAGCCTCTCACCAAAATTTCCAGACAAAGCCATTGCTTAGACAGAGTTACATCCTAATCAATCTCATGGCTATACTATTTACACAAACTACAGGGTAGACATCAAGCTTAAGTTTCTGAATGTGCTCACAACTGCTGAAGGAAACTTGGTTAATGTTAGTTGCCAATCCACTAGAAAAAAAACCAAAAGAAAGACAAGCTAAAGTACACTCCAATTTACATGGTAGAGTAGTAAGTAAAAAAGTTATAATCATGGTGGTGGACGTTGAGCTGCTTCAACCAGGAATCTGCAGCACTAGCAAGATAGTTTAATCTTTCATTGTCAGACGTCTCTGAATTTACCCAAAGATCTCCTTGCATCTTATAAGTAGCTATCCCAAAGGGAGCAAGGAGAATTCCACCACTGTCCTCTCCTTTTGGTTTAATTCTTGCTGTTTTGCTATGCCCAACAATCTCTTCATGTTCATTCCCACAATCTGCAGAATCAAGCCAAGAAGAGCAGAGATGATTCTAAGCACTAGTAGCAATAACAAACTCTTGAAAATATATAAATAATAGCTGCACAATGATTCCAATAAAAGTTCAAGTATGTCATAGGAGGCATATACTAAAATAGGTCATTTTTAGCCACCTTTACCATGTTACCTGAGTAGAAGCCTCAACACGAACACAAAATAGTTAGGAATTATTCAAAATTCCCTTTTTTTTTTCTTGTTTCATAACCAAAAAAAAAAAAAATTCTTTATTACTGTTGGTCTGGTACTGTTTATTGCTGATCAGTGAGACTCTGACAATATGATGGTCGTTTGCTTTTGGCATGGGAAGTTGAAAGCAAAAAGCCTCATTAGTGAAGAAAGTACAAGAAGTATTAAAACATTTATTAAAAAAAAAAAAAAAGAACGAAGCACATTTTGTTTACTTGAAATCAGTTAGCACAGTCAACAATTAACGATAATAAGCAATAAAACATGTATAACAGCAAATGCAAGGTATTATATTAAGTTAAAATTAAGGATAATAAGAAATAAAATATGCACAAAAGACAGACAAACTAAAAGGGTTTTGTTACTGTCTGAAATCAACAATAAAACTAAGTGAAGCTACAAAAGACAGAGATGTAGAGTGCAAGAAGCTAAAGATCTGTTGCTACTCCAGAAAATGATCATTTTAGTCAACTCCATCATTTTGATAACAATCCTAAAGTGATGAGACTGAAAGAATTATCATAAAGATCTTCAAGTTTCTAATTTATCAATGAGAATTTCCCAGAAAACAAATAATTTAGAACCAAATGAAAGAACCAGATCAAATACCTTGGAAAGAAGATGATAGTGTATGATAAGTGAGGAAACATGTTGCCAAGTCTTTCTCATTTCTTCGAGAGGGAATATGATAAATTGGATACCTAATTAACAATGAAAGATATACAATTAGTGTTTCCTTATTTATACTAGGGAATGCACCAAACTCACAGGTTCCATATGACATGAATAAAAATTTGAAAAAAGATGGTGGAATCAAACATAAAAATTAACCAAGCATTGCCTAGGAGAAACTAAACTGCTTTGCTCCATAATTTTTCCCACTTTGGCATCCTCTAGAAAAGGGATATTCACTAATGTCATCAAGTTACAAAAATGCGCTGATGTAGATGTTGGCGTGTAATTATTTTTACTCATTTTTTGAGCCTAGAGCAAAAGTTGGCAGTATACTGTATATTTGTGTTTAGATAATGCACCTCTTGATTAATAGGCAACTTCAAAGAGAAATCAAGGACAAGCTATACTAAGAAGTGATTCTTATAACTATCCGCTTGTTGCATAAACAGTTGTACATGTTCTGGAAATGATACTCTAAGTACTCCTTTATGTTATTTCTATGCTTAAATATCTAAACCAATCCCAAGATAACCATTATTCCGTGTCTGCTACAAAAACTCTTTTACAAAGTCTGTTCTATTGAGATACAATAACTTGCACAAATATCCACATGTGTGGTGTGTGATAAATTTTCTAGAAGGGAATGGGAATAGATAATGCTTGCTTTTAGCGATATCTTGCTAATGGTGGTGGTTTAATAATAGTAATAAATTTATTAACTCGTCCATTAATCAATGGACTGATCATTAGCAGACATTGGCAGGAAAAAAAAAATCAATGGACTGATCAAAGACACTCAAAGAAGTTATGTATCTACCTCAATGTAAAAGTTCTGATACTAGTCATGTAATGCATCATTAGCAGCCATGAGAAATTCAATAACTACAAAAAAAAAAAATAACTAATCAGCATTACCAAGCAACAGCCATCCAACTCGCAGGAGAAAGATCTACATTCTTGAGCGTCATCAATCCCGAATGATCTCTAGATAATTCAGTTATCTGGAAATAAACAATTTCAAAGCACAGGGGAAATAAATGCGAGATTCTATTTTCACAATGACCTGCCTTGAGAAGAGGAGGGAGGTGGGAGAAAGAATGAGATATACAACTTGAGCTTATAAATTCTAATTTTCTTATAAGATATATAGTGGACATTATTGAATATTTAAGTTCCTAAAGAACATTACTTGGCAGTTTATTTATAAAAATTTATCAGTAGATTAGTTTTTCCTTTACAACCTAATAGTAAGTTAACAGTTTTCTGCTGTAGGCTTAAATGAATAAGTTTAAGCATACAAATGTCTATCTAGACTGGCACATAAATACAATGCAACACTATTACAGTGTGAAAAAGAAAAAGTAAAAAGATAATTTTATGCCAATTCAAGTAGATCAATGCGATCCTAATGTAGAAATTAGAAGCTTTCTTCAGTATTAGAACCTAGCAACATGCAGAATATCAATAGAAGTGGACAGAATAATAGGAAAGAAAAAAGGAAATCCACCTTTTCTACGAGTGGAATCCTCCAGCAGGGTGAAGATGTCTCAAAGTATTGTAGGTACTGATAACCAAGCCTTTCCCTTGTTGGCAAAGAAGCTTCATGGTCAAAGCTTGAATCCTCAGAAGTGCTATCCCAAGTCCGGCTGGAGTTGTTGCTTAGAGATCTTGACAACTTATCACTCATGCTATCATCACTCCAAGAATCACTTTCAAATTCTACTGCATCGCCATGTTCACCAAGATTCAGATTCCTACAAGATGATAAACATCAGTTTAATTTCACTGCCAAGAACTAGTCTACAAGAGAATCGACAAATGAGTCTATTTCACTGACAAAAAAATGATGAAATGTAGAAAACCTGGAAGCCACAACTGACTTATGACTGTAGATCTGAATAGCTGATAGATAAGGCACATAATATTGCATAACGCTCTCGCCGCTATTCAAAAGTACTGGAACGCCAGCACCATATGCACTCCATTCATTATAGCATTTCCATAAATCTCCCAAGGTGAAGTATTCAACTGTGTCCTTAGTACCAGGCGGCTGCCACAAGCTGTTTAGATCACCGATACAGCTCTGCAAATATGCGGCCATAGCGAATTTATAAACAAAACCAAAGTTGCTTGCTTTTAGTTAATTCTGAAAGGGGAAGGACATGTGCAAGGACCATTTCCTAAAAGCTGCAACTTGCCGCCAAAATTCAAAATCTAGACATTGTGTTTAGAGCACAGGCAATAAGATGTCAAACAATTTGACATCTTATACTGATCTATGTAGATTGATACACTTGTTGTGCAAGAGATAGGAGTATGACGAGAGTTGCAAGAATCCTGATGTAAAAAGAATTCTCTCATAAGCATAGAGGAAGGAAACTGTAAAAGTGCTCAGACTCCTTTACCACTAGCTTCCTCTTACTGCTGACATCTTATTATCATCAGCTCATTTCTTGTTAAATATATATATATAGAGATGTGCTGAGCATAATTTGTAGGCATATATGCATCTACTATGAGGCGGAGTGAACCTGCTCTAGCGTCAAAATCCTTCTTTTTTTTTTTTTTTGTTAAAGAAAAAAAACATAATCTAGGATCAAATTTAATGAAAAATGAGATGAAGGTCTTGTTGACAAAGAGGTATAAACCATGCACCCATTATTTTCTATTTTGCTTTGGTAACATAAAGCTACAATTTTCTCTACAAAAAATTACATATCTTGTAATCTAATGAACTTGAAGCAATTGTAGCAGGCTACAATTTTTTTTTTTTTTCAAATTGAAAACGCAAAAGGTTGAAAGAAAGCCTTTAAACTTTTTACAAAATAATACATATATATTATTATAAATTTCAAATTCTGCTGACAAACTGACTAGATGAATCTTATTGTTATTCTGATGTGAATTGTTTATTGTTGCTCTTGTTGAGCT
Source organism: Mallotus japonicus (assembly GCA_949634005.1). Lineage (NCBI taxonomy): Eukaryota > Viridiplantae > Streptophyta > Magnoliopsida > Malpighiales > Euphorbiaceae > Mallotus > Mallotus japonicus. The sequence continues at coordinate 8,217 of CATIWK010042524.1, read as the reverse complement.
GTTTTATTTGAAGTTATTTGATATATTTTTCAAAGTGCTTTCTACAGTTACTTTGTTTTAAAAACAAAATAATGTACTTTGTGTATGTAAAAAAACACATCATTTTTCGTAAACATAAAAATTAGTTTTTTCTGTTATAACTTGATGTTACATTAAACTCTTGCTTTATAGAAAAATACACCACTTTTTATGAAATTAATTTTTATAGTTTTTGTAATTATTTAAAGCGAAATTGTTTTAACTATTTTTACATTAAATTACTTTAAATTAACTAAAAATAGTAATAGTTCACAAAAATATGTCAAATTATTCCAAAAAATGCTAGTTCTTACACTTAGAAAAAATAATGTTATTTCACAAAAAAAAAAAAAAAACTTTCACATTTTTCGTAAATAAAATAAATTTTATAAATTAAAATTTTTTTCTTTAAAAAATACCAATTAAAAAAGCCTTTAATTGATAAAGTAGCACTAACATTTAAGAAAAAAATTTTATAATTATATAAATTAATTCCATAAAAATGGATTAATTTTTTTTTTTACAAAGTAACAATTTAACAAAAAAATGTATTAAGTTATAACTAAATTTTATAGTTATGAAAAATAATATTATTTCACAAAAAATAAAATAAATTTTTGCATTATTTCATAAATTTAGATAAATTTTCTTAAATAAAGTAGAAACAAAGTAACGATAAAACCTACCATTTTAAAAAAATTGTAAGTTTTATGGGCTAGATTTAAAATTTATAATAATATTTAAGTTTTTTTTTCTTTTGTCAAATAAAAAAAATTCACACTTTGGAAGGAGAGGTACAGGAAAAAAAAAAAAAAGTGGGGTACACCACAAGCTAAATCTAAGAAAAAAAAGAGCGCAGGGTCATCAAATTATTGAGAGAGACAGGACCAAAACGTTACTAATAATTAAAATGCAGATGAATAATTTATTAGTAAGCAAAAATTATAAAAAAATAAATAAAAGAAAGAAAAATGAACGTGTAACACATGGGCATGCCATCATGACCATGAATATTAGAAAGGACAGCATATAATCGTCTTTCACAAAGGATATTCGTGGCATCCCAATCCAAGGATAATACCAACAAGCAAAAAGTTGTGGATAAGGGCTTTCACAATGACCCACATCAACACACAGGCCCACTTCACATCACTAATTTTTTTTTTCTTTTTTTTTTTTTGGGGAACTGCACATCATATCGTACAATTGCAATTAAGGATTTTCTCTTGTTTTGTTTTTCCAGAATTAAGTAAATAAATTGCAGTTCCACAAGAAAGAAAAGGAATTAAGCTAAAGATTTTGTTTTTGTTTTTATTTAGCCCCTGAACTGAACATAAAAGTTTTAAAAAAAATAGAGTAAATGGTAATGATATGTGTACCTGAGGAAGTAATCTGGAAGGAACAATCGGAGTGACGCATTGAAGAAAGCGTCCCAGATTAGAGTGCTGCCCTGTTGATAGACACCAGGACGACATATCGATCGACCGGAGGAGGGCCTGCGTGCCTTCCTTCTTTCAGAAATAGGAAATAGCTAGGGAGCTCTGCTCAGCCTTTATTATTGTTATATATATAGATTGTTACTGGAACTATGATATGTGATATAGGCAAGAGAAAGCAGCTGAATCAACCAAATCCCACTCACCCAGAAATTCAGATTCCCTCTTTTTTCTTTTTTTGAAAAAGAAATCCTATTTTTGGGCAGCTTTTTAATAACTTTCCTTGTTCATATTACCATTTTAATTTCCTAAACTCACCTCCCCCAACTTTTACTTTTCTTCCCAATTTCGCATTCACCATATCTCAACTCAACTCAACAACAGACAATGCAAAAATAACAACAAACAGGCCAAGGAGAAGAGAAGAATGAAATTAAACTGTATGTAGTTCAGACAGAAAATAAACAACAAAAACCGAAAGGCAGCCAGACACTACACCAACAACATCCTTCTTCACGCTCTGCTGAACAAATTATCTATATATTTATTTTTGCTAGCATACCACTCAAACTCGATGCTTACTAATTTGCTTCGTTTCGTTGGTTTCAACTAAGACTGGAGAGCCAAATAAAAGTAGCAGAAGAAATGTTTCAATTCACTGAAACCCCAAACAAACAAACAACATATCAATGAAACACACGACGACAAAACCAACTTTAATTAGTTTTCTCTCTTCCTATAGCAAACAATTTTTGGCTGCAAGAACCCAAACAATGACTGTGGAACTGAGAGTGAGAGAGTCGACAAACGAAACGCGATTAGTGGTGTCGGGGCCTTAGCCGTTCGCTTCGCCGCGTGTTCAGACACAAATGTCAATGTGTTCGGCTTTTCGTTTGTGCTTGCTCTTTATTTATTTTAAATTTTTTTTCACATTATTATTAATAATAAAATATATTTTCATCGAATTGTAATTAAAATAAAATAAAATAACTATAAATTAATGTAATTATAAAATTTCTTTATTGTCATAATAAAATATATTTTCATCCAATAATAATAAAAATAAAATAATTAAAAAATAAATTTATCATAAAATTTATTATTATTATTATTATCATTATTCTATTATTTATAGAAAAATATAAAGTTCACTCCTTTTTTTTAATTTTCTCCTCATAGGACATATCGTGGTCAATTTGTGTCCCTTGTGGGACATTCCTTTTATAGTTTTTAATACAACGAGCTGTGAAGCACCGAAACTTCAAATATGATAGAGTATCTGTGTCCGATATTTTTTGGACACTGATACTTTTCTGATACAGTCCGACACTTGTCCAATACGTATCCGACAAGTGTCGTATCTTAATTGGACTCTTATTCTATTATTTTTTTTTTAGGACATAGGAATGACACAGCTGAGACATGCATAGGACACAGCATGACACTTTTTAGAACACGGCTTTTATTTTTTCGGTCATTTTTTGTACATGTCATATATATGGTATTGTTAGCTAGATTATTAGCCGAATGATCATGGTCAATTCTTAAATTTTTTGGAGCTTCTCTTTGTAATAGTAGCTCTATTATTTGGCCACTTTTTTATATATTCCTTATATATGAAAATGATAGATAATTAACAAAATGATTATAGTAAGTGTTTAAATTTCATAAAATTTTTGTTTTATCACACTAGCTTCATTTTTTTTTTAACAAATCATCTTTATATATATATACACACACTGCGATTTTTTTAAATTTAAGGGCACGACACAGACGGGACACGTATCATATCGTATACATGTTCCGTGTCTGTGCTTCTTAGATTGCAAGCATGGTAGAACTGTGCTAGCGCAATCTGATATTTTTATCCTATCATATTTAATTGGGATAAATACAAATAAGTACCCTATGGTTTAAACGTTTTAGCATTAGGGGCCTGTGATTTTTTTTGTGACACTTCAATACCCTGTGGTTTTATATTTACAGCACTTAAGTGACAAATTTTGTTACAACTTCTTATTTCTCTCTCCTCAAGCATCCGAAAATCAAAATTTCAATACAATTTGATAGAGGAGGGAAAAATAAGTTTATTCATGGTAGTTTTAAGTAGTAATAATAACATAAATAAAATAAAAAAATAAAAATAATTTTCCATATTTTTATTTAAAAAAAAAAGATTCTAAACACTATAAACAATGGCACCATTGCTAAATTCACGTTAAAATTATGAGAATTTGATTAAAATTAAAAATTTAATTTTTTGGATGCTAGAAGTGAGAGCAATCATGAGTTGTAATAAATTTTGTCACTCAAGTGCTATAAATATGAAACCACAAGGAATTAAAGTGTCACAAAAAAATCACAGGTCCCTAATGCTAAAACGCTTAAACCAAAGGATACTTATTTGTACTTATCCCATATTTAATTTTTAAAAAATTATCAACATACAGAGAGTTATTAAATTTAAAAATTAATAAAAAGTGTATACAATGAGTAATATAACATCCAACTATATAAATGTACTTACAATTTAAAGAACTAAAATACAGTTCAAAAAATTAAAATTTAACTATATATACTTACAATATTCAATATCTTTCTATTTTTATTAAGACATGTAAAAATAAAAGTCAATTAGGCTCTTTAACTTTTCGATAAGGGCTGAAATTGGCCTCTTTTGATTTTTTTGCCCATGTGACAAAGATTGGCAAATTATATCATGGACCCCTATCCATATAGCAATATAGACTAAAGGTTGATTACACGTGAGAACTAAAACACGTAATTTTTTTTTAATATTTTGTTGTAACAACTCAAATTTAAGTTTTCTTGAGACATCAACAAGAAATCCAAGAATCTCGGGAAGAAGGAAGAGAAGAAGAAGGAGGTGGAAGTGAAGATGAGGATGATAATTGATAACTCCGAATCGTATCCTTGCCTCGTGGAACCTGCATTGACGAGTAAGACGAGTGAAAGGGCAGGGTTTTTCCCATAGACACTTCGAAGATTAAGTCAGTATTGTGTACGAAAAAATAATAATAAAGTAAGGAAAGTATAATAAAGTAGAATGGTGTTGGATGATGAGGTAATGATGGAATGATGGCTTGATGTAGGATGTGTATAATGTGAGAATGAATGATCTCTCCCCCATATGAGATGTAATGAGATGTATATATAGTGAGAGATTAGACATAAACCTCTTAGGAATAGGATTTCTAAGTCTTGTAGGATAACCTTTGATTAGGAGAGAATACCTTTCCTGTTTGGAACTCTTTAATTAGGCATATTTCCCTTTGCTTGATGGACAAGTATCCTTGTTGAAATAGGAATATGAATGTGGGGTATCAAGAGTCCCCCCCGAAAGTTTGTTTGGATATTTATGTCCGAGATTTTAGGATTAAGTTCTGATTCTGAGATTCTGAACATTCTGAGCATTCTGAACATTCGGAGCATTCTGAAGATTGTGATATATCTGAATTAGAACTACTAAATAAGCATGTCTTGTAGATTATTGTCAGAGATTTTTGGATTTCCAAGAATAAATCTGAAAGATGACTTGTAACTCAGCAGATGATCTGATGATTTCGAGTTTCATGAGATAATGTCTTTGATGAAAGATCACTTCTGTTGTTGAAAGATGACCTGAGGTGGCCAGCCTCAGTCATTGAACATTGAAATGCTCGGTATACCAAGTCTTCGAATTCCTGATATCAGAGTAAAATAATAAAGAGATGCCAGCTGGGCTTATAAATAATCGGTGTTTAATGAAACAAAACGAGTTTCCGAATCTCAGTGAACGAAGTGACCTGAGGGTGCCGATTTCGAGTTGATTAACTCCAATACTGAAAAGCAACCTAGGAACTAGCTTCAGTTACTGGAGTTTAATGCTCGGCATCCCGAGGATGCGAGTTTCCTTATATACTTGACTTTGTGAGATGCTCAGTGCAACATAGCGACCCGAGGATGTGAGTTTCCATATACACTCGACTTTGTGAAATGTTCGGTGCAATATAGCGACCCGAGGATGCGAGTTTTCATAAATACTCGACTTTGTGAGATGCTAGGTGTAATATAGAAACCCAAGGATGCGAGTTTCCATATAAACTCGACTTTGTGAGATGCTCGGTGCAACATAGCCACCCGAGGATCTGAGTTTCCATATATACTCGACTTTATAAGATGCTCAGTGCAACATAGCGACCCGAGATCTGGAGAAGTATTTCAATATTGCTCGGCTTTGTATTTTGATAGCTTTTTTGATGCCAACTGTCTGGCCAAAATATTGGTTGCTATCAAGTTCGAACATTTTGCTGATGTTGATATTTATTTTACCGAGCATTACCGCTTGTAGTATTTTTGCAAAAGGAAAGGATGTTGTGATCCTGGTAGTGAGTCTGAGCCCTTTTAATCTGAGCTTCATAATATGGGATAGTGATTAATTGAGTGTGGGCTTTGAAGGACCAGATTTGGGTTTGCCCAATATGAGTTGTGAGATGAGCATCATAATTCCCAATATGCATAGTGGATGTACTTGACTCCATTCTTGAATTTTTTTTGTTTTCTTTGAGATGTCATAAACAAGGATCTGCTGTAGGGTAGGATTTTCCCAAGTATTGTTTGATCTGACTTTGAGCGGGATCCATCATTTGTTGTCCGAGCAAGAATGAGTGCTTGTTTATATTAGTGTTGCTTGACAGTGTGTCTAGTGTCATTTGACAATTTCTACATGTTGATGCCATGTTGATGCCGAGTGAGATGATCAGAATGTCCTAATGTTTGGACTGATTGGTGCTTAAAATAGCCTCTTCAATAAATGTATTTTCCTCATCTGTAACAATAGACAAAAGAATAATAATTTTGGGATCGTCTGATCTCAATTGATGGTCACTCCTCGTGTAATAAATATATCAATATGATTGGTGCATGTTTTTAGATTTTATGCACGGATAATGATCACATATTCATGGACACATCTATGTGTAGATGTGTAAGTGTGCTTATGTGAAAAACTATAAGTATATATTTAGGAAGTGATGACAAACATAAACAAAGATAAATAATTGAGAAAGAATGAGAACTTATCTCTGATGTGCTCTTGTCTTTGGTGTCACGAATATTTATGTTCGTGTGTAGTTGTGCAATTTTGCTGATAATTTGTAGGTGACGTCCTGCCCCTTTTTGCAGAAGTAATTTGGACATTTGATAATATATTTATTGAATATCCGAGCCTCAAATGGGTGCCATGAAAATGTACTATCCAAGCTTGTGTCACTTTTTAATTCCTAAAACACAATTGTATGCTCCACTTTATCATATACTTCAAGGATTATCGCTCGAGGATCTTGGCCATCTCATGCAGGCAACACACCATCTACTACTTCAAGACAATTCTTCCTTATCCTTTGAATTTCTCTAAAACTTGTTTAGCCTGATGCTCCAACATTAAGAACACCCGAGTGTCTGAATATTGCTAGGCCTCAGTTCTCAGTACTCAGAACTCGTTTATATTATTGTTTCTTGGATGTTCGGTGCTCGGAGTCTGAGTGCTTATAAAGTTGATGTCTGATGCTTCTATGCTTGGTGGGTGCTTGATGAGAATCCGACGCTCAGTGCTTAGTGATCGATGGGTACTTTGATGAGCACGAAGTCTTCGCTTTATCTCTTGCAGTGCTTTCATTTTTTTTTTTTTTTGCAAAGGCCTTCTTATCACCTAGCCTACTCCTTCATATTTTAGAATGACAAAAGCGTAACTTTCTAGTGGTGCACTTCTGCAGTCATTTATTCGGAACTGTCATTGTTTACCTTGAGCTTCAGTTTTGAGTTTGTCATCAGGGGCAGCTTCACGAGCTTCGCAACCAAGTCTCCGAGAGTTGTAAGACTACTTAGTTTTGAGTTGCTCGGATATCAAAGCTTCAATGCTCGATTTTCAGTCTGAACTTCATTTCTGCTCTACTGTTGCATTATTCCCCCCCCCCCTTTTTTTTGAACACTCAAATCAAGAAAAGCTTCTGATCCTTCTGTTGCTGCCATGATTTGTTCCTTTCTTTTTCTTTGCCCATCTTGCAAGCATACCAACTTAGTTGGAACAGAGTTGTACATAGGTGATACCCTATAGGTATATTCCTATTCTAACTAACAAATATCTTCCTAAATAATAGTGACTTGCAGCACAAGGAGACTACATCTAAAGAGGACAAGGAGTCCCTCTTTAAGAAGACTCCCGGATCAGGAAGTAACTAAGCAAATAAGAGACATATCCTCCTAGGAGAAGGAGTCCTACACCTCTCAGGTTTGAGTATCTCATCCTCTATAAATAGTCCTTACTATCTCTCAGATTATTCATTCTATTCTACTCTATTCTCTTAAGCTCTGTTTCTCTCTCTAAATTCTCTCTCAACTTATCCTAACTTAGGCATCGGAGGGTTTGTGGGGAAGACCCCACCTCTCACCTTGCCTCTTTGTTGGTTGCTTGACATACAGGACTCGGAGGTTCCAGATTCAAGTTATCAAGTCTGAATATAATGATACGAATAATTCTGTTCCTGTGAATCTTGTATAAACAATTCTCCGTTCTTTTGCTTTTGAAACATCTTGCCTTAATATTGAACGTTGAATATTATTTTATGGAAATTTTTTTTATACAACCAATGTAGGTGGAATTCCTCCTGCCTCAGCTTTTTGAACTACTAGAAACTAATGAAATAAAAAAATTTTAACCTTTTAAAATTTCTCCCAAGTGCTATAGAAAGACAAAAAGATATCT
>CATIWK010042501.1:0-10413 GCA_949634005.1 Mallotus japonicus | reverse complement strand
CATTCCTTAATCTAGCTATTGATATTCAGTGAATTAATTCAACAGGCCTTATTTAAATCAACAAACCAAACATCAATTCACAATAAGAACAGAATAACATCAACAATTTCTTAAAAGGAAAAAGGAAGAAATAATGTTACTAAAAAGAAAACACCATCAACTTGAGTTAGGGATCAAAATCCCCTTGAACTGAACAAGAAAATTTAGCAATGCATATTCTCCTAAAAGCTTATTCTTATTCTCAAAGATATTATTCTTCTTCTTCTATATATTTTTTCTACGTTCTTCTCCTCCTTTTAAAGCACTCTCACCCTCTCTTTAAAACATTAGGACATAAGAAACATTAACTCTTTTAATTACTCTATGTTATTACTTCTTCTTAATAACACTCTTAAGTTCTTTTTAGAACTCCCAAAATGTTACTAACAATAACTCTCAACAATAACTCCTCTTTATTCCTATCTACTTCCTGCAGTAACAACAACTTGAGACAAGAATTCTACACCGATTTACTTCGAATATGAAGTTAAGCTCTTCATAAGAATTATAGCCACGGGTCTTAGCTTTCCATAGAGTCTTTAATCACCTGAATTGGATTTCTATAGCCTAAGATATAGCCCAATTACTAACATCTGCTCATCATAGTGATGAATCTGCATCTTCTAACTTCGGCCCAAATTTTGACAATGCAAATGAACTCTGATCTTGATGAATAATCCCAATTCTGAAACGTTAAGAAGTCCAATTCACTTTCCAAGAAGGCCACTTTCATGTTCTGAGGCTCTAGGTACTCCAAAACCTTCACCGAAACTTGGAGGTCAAAGCTGCCAATTAACTGAAAACTGCACATTTTGCGTAATGCCTCAATTTTGACTCCTAATTCACAAAACACATTAATTAGCTCATAATATCATAAAATTATCATCAAACTAAGTGGTAAAGAATAAATAAATAACAAATATTATGCTCTCATCACAAGCCTTTTGGATGTGCTATTTTTCCTCTCCTTAGACCCTACAACACACACAAATTCTCTTTTCGCACCTCTCCTTATGTGTATCTCGGCAATAGTCCAACCCATGCTGGTTATCTTTGTTTTGATATGCAAACTCATTGGATATACACAGCCCGAAATGTTAAATTCATTGATAATGTTTTTCCCTACAAAGAAACAATCCAATCACAAGTCAAAGATGGAACGGACACTCCTCCATGGCTCCACCTCTTCAGGCATTCACTAACCTCACCCGGCTCCACTCCCTCTCTAGGTATATCTCTTCCACCTACTTCAACTTCACCCTTATCTTTATCTTCTCCATCCTCTCCTCTATCCTTATCACCCTCTCCCTCCTCTTTTACCTCATCTATACCACCTAATACTTCTCCTCCAGGACTCCAACTTGTAGTCGATCTCTCTACCTTTCCTAACACTGAATCAACCACACCTCCACGCCAACATCATATGCTTTGCCCTTCTACCTTAGATAAACGTCAGGTACACCTCTCTACCCTTCCCAACCGTTGTACCGAACCCAAAACATTTGCCCAAGCCAACAAAAGCAATGAGTGGCACCATGCTATGCAATCAGAATACAACGCTCTTATTCAAAATCACATATGGACCCTTGTTCCCAAACCCCTTGGAAAGAATATTGTTTCTAACAAATGGCTTTTTAAAGTGAAAAGGAATGCCGATGGCACTATTCAAAGATATAAGGCAAGACTTGTTGCCCGTGGTTTTACTCAAGAAAGTGGTGTAGACTACACTGAGACTTTTAGCCCTGTGATCAAATACACTACCATTCACACTGTCATTGCTCTTGCCATGGTTCATCAATGGCCCATTCGCCAACTCGACATCTCCAATGCATTTTTGCATGGTTTTCTTGATGAAGAAATTTACATGACACAACTCGCTGGATTCATTGATAAAACCCATCCTGATTTCGTTTGTAAGCTTCACAAGTCCTTGTATGGACTCAAGCAAGCTCCAAGGGCGTGGTTTCATCGACTTCATGCCTATCTTGTCCATCTTGGTTTTCATGCATCCCAAGCTGACCCCTCTCTCTTCATTCATAATTCTAGCCGTAAGAAACTCTGCATTCTCGTCTATGTTGACGATATTTTGGTCACAGGTACATCTACTGTTGCTCTCGATAATTTTATTTCTCAACTTGGTACAAAGTTCCCTGTTCGACAACTTGGAAACTTAAACTATTTTTTGGGCATGGAAGCTAAGTCTTGTGCTTCGGGTATGGTCCTAACTCAACAAAAATATGTTCAAGAGTTGTTATCACAAGCCAATAGGGCTTCTTGCAAACCAACTCATACTCCCATGGTACCTTCGCCACCTTTGAACAAAACCGATGGCGCTCCTTTTAAAAATGGTGCATTGTATCGTCAAATTATAGGTGGCCTACAATATATCACTCTCACCAGGCCAGATGTTGCCTTCTTAGTCAATAAACTTTACCAATATATGCATTCGCCTACCACTCTCCATTGGCAAGCCGTCAAATGACTTTTGAGGTATCTTCAACATACCAAGTCCTACGGACTATATTTTGCTCAGTCATCAGATCTCAACCTTCAGTGTTTCACTAATAGTGATTAGGTAGGCTGCACTGATGATAGAAGATCAATAAATGGATATGCTATATACTTGGGTTGTAATCTCATTTCATGGACTGCTAAAAAGCAAAGCACGGTGGCCTGCTCTTCTATAGAGAGTGAGTATCGTGCCATTGCTAATGCTACCACTGAAATTCTATGGCTGCGCTCTCTTCTTCACGAGCTTGGATTTTCACCTTCATCTTTAGCACTCATGTGGTGTGACAATGTAAGTGCCATCCACTTGACTTAAAACCCGGTTCTTCATGCTCGAACCAAACACATTGAGCTAGATCAACACTTCATTCATGAAAAAGTTTTCAAAGGTGTCATTTCCATTCGGCATATTTCCAGTCATAATCAGATTGCAGATATACTCACAAAGCCTCTTGGTCGTCAACTCTTCGAAACATATCGATCCAAGCTTCGCCTTATTCCTTTGGTCAGCTCAGCTTGAGGGGGGCTGTTATGGATAGCTTCAGGTCTCTCTTTCAGTTAGCCTATGTCTGTTATATTTGATATATGCTCAAGTCTTTGTATTTATCTGGTTCTCTTATCTCTTCGGCTTATCATTGTAATTCATGTATATGTATATATTTCATGTACTATTCTCTGTGTAAAACACACATTCATTAATATACATTACAGTTGTAGACGGCGGGGTTTAGCGCAAGCCCAAGTTTCTTGCAACCGCGACACTGTTTGAGCTCAGGGCTCTAGGGAACACACTACTATATCACAAAGACATAGTGTGGAGATGATGGAGTCACCACCCAGGGTAATAACTGGGACAAAATAGGAGGTGGGACTCAATTCTCTAAAAGAAAGCTAGCACCACAATCAGGAAATTCTGGATTCGGACAACTAACTTCTCTTAGTCTTGTGTTCTTTTAGAATTATCTTGTTAATTATTATTTTATCCTCTATTTACATGCAATTTCATATAAACCCTCATTAGACATCCATTTTGCACCAAAGCAACCAATCAATGAAATTACATATAAATAATGCACCATTCAAGCTCATAATCCCTATGTTAGTCTAATCTACAAATTTTATTTAAATGGTCTAAGTTTACATGTTTTATTTTATAAATGAGCCTAAAAAAAAAAACTAATGGGCCTAATTCCTAGTCAATTTTATTCAAATGACTCTAAGTCTATTTATTTTAATTCTAAAAGTGGGCTTAGGTTTACAAATTATGAAAATACTTTAATTAATGGGCTTAGTTTAAATCAATTTTATTAACTAAAATGGGCCTATGTCTAATTTAACTACGTAGGCCTAAATTATTTCTAACCTAAAATCTAAGTTAATTATGAACCTAAAACCAAATTAATTAATTAATCCTAAAAAACCTAATTATTAAAAATGAATCTAATAATTAACCTAAAAAACCCTAATTATGAGCGTAAATGCAAAAACACACAAAAAAAACATAATTCAAACATAGAAAAAATCAAAACCATAAAAAGAACATAAAAGCATAAAAGAAAACAAACATTCAAACAAAATTATTTCCAATCCTATTTAATTTTACATGCATCCTAGATTAATCTAAAACCATCATTTATTTTATTAAATTTTACTAAATAAACTTAATTACTAATCAATTTATTCTACACATCTACTCATAATTTTATTAATCATCCCACTATTGGGGCTATTACAAGAATCTAAAATAAATATAACAATAAAAACACTAAAACAGTAAATAATAAAATACATAGAATAATAACAAAAGAAATAATAAGAAGATCTAAAACTAATTAATCATGGAATTCGTCCATGATTTCTAGGATGCTTGTCTTATAATTTTAGGTTACCCCCTCCATCAAAATATACAAAAAAACAACAAAAGAATAATTAGTATATAAAAGTTAACGTAAAGAAAGAAAGATGAAGAAGAAAAGAAATAAAACAAAACGAAATACAAAAAAAAAAGAAAGAATAACAAATAAACACTGAATGATTGATGCAGTATTGATTACTCCTCAGAGTAGGTGATTTGCACCATTTGATTACTGGAATTCATCTGGATATTTAACTTCTACTCTCTCCGAAGGTGACTGTGTTTCTAAAACCAGTAAAAGGACTCTTCTATCTGTGTGTGCTTGAATCCTTTCACATAAAGTTTTCAAAGAAGAAGAAGAAAACTTATTTTGATTTGTTTGCTTCTAGCGTGAGTAAATTGTTTTGCAAAGAAAAAACTTGGTTTTTTAGCTCTGGATCTCCTCCAGGATCAGCTCCTTCTTTTCTCCGGGATCCCCCTCAAAGCAGACTTAGCTATAGCTTATATAGGGACTATAAAAAAAACCTAAGCAGAGTCTCAACATGACTCTGCTACATCAGGAGATCGAGTTCCTCTTGTGAGGGACTCTTTCTCCCTGCTAATTTCAGCAATTAACTAAGAGTTAATCACCTGAAGAAGTCATTATCTCATCACTGAACCAATCAGAGTTGAGATAATGAGTTTTATTTACGTTAAACTACTGAAAAATCAGAAACAACGTGTTTAAATTCCGACCGGAAGTCCAGATTGCCGATCGGCAATCTGGAATTCCAATCAGAAATCCATTATTCCGATTTGAATTTTTTTTAACATTTAATTACAAAAAGGTCCCTATAAAAACCAAAAATTTTCAATTGAGTCCTTTAAAACACTTTAGAAACACAATCAACCCTTTTCGAGATTTCGAACTCAAATATCCCGAGACTCATTTTTAATTTTCTCATCATTGGAGTTCTCTGTCTCATCGATACTAAGCTATCCCGAAATTGGGTGTCTATAGGTGGATTTTTTGTTCTATTAATGATTCCATAGAGGTTATAATAATTAAAGAGAGGTGTAAATGGTAGTTTCCAGGGGATATAGTTTTTGGAGGTAAGTTTGATAGAGAATGAGTGCAGGACATAGGTAGGGGTCGATGAAAAAGAAGGAGAAGGAATGGTGGTAGAAGTCCTTGGAGAAGAAGAAGGTGAGGAAGAAGAAAGTGACGAAGAAGAGCTATTGGAAGTTGTCATAGTTTATGAAATTTCATTCATGATACTTTAGTTGATATGGGACCTTAATCCAAATTACAAATGTTATTATGCATTGTATCTCTACACTCTCGATAGGAATCCTCCGAAATAGTGAGAGATCTTCAAATTTTGAGCCCTCTAAAGGAATCTGCTAGGGAAATCCAATATCGCCTTATATTTTTATTCTTTGTGTTGAAAGATTGGCACAACTTATTAAGGTGGAGACCGATAATGGTGGATGGAAACCATTCAAGCTCAATAGACATGGACCCCCGACTCAATGGGCCAATGTTATTAATGAGTTTCTGGAGTGCTTTTGTAGAAGTTCGGGGCATGTGGTTAATCATAATAAGTCCCAGGTTTTCTTCTCACCTAATGTGATTAATAGAAAGGTAATTAAGGTTCAATAGTTGGGGGTTATGAAAACCAATAACTTGGGAAATTACCTAGGGATTCCGTTGTTGCATTCCCAAATAACTAGGAGAACCTATGGAAGAATTCTCAAAAAAAGTGCAGAAATTGGTTGGAATGCTGCTTCCCTTTCTTTCGCAGGCAGAATGACACTGGCTCAATCAATGGTAGCAATAATCCCAATTTACTCAATGCAAATGACGAAAATCACAACTTCACTGTGTTATAAAATTGAGAAATGGTGTTGTCAAATTATATGGGGTCAAGTAGCAATCACCCCAAACTAAGTTTAATATCCTGGAATCACCTTGGTAAGCACAAAAATCTTAAACGAGCAGGAATTAAGAAAATAAAGGAGATAAACAATGATCTATTATTGAAGCTCGGATGGGGATAGTTAACTCAGCAGAGTGCTCTATAGGTCTAGGTTGTATGTAATAAATACACATTAAATGCAGAAAGTATCACCCAGTCAATATAAAATAACCGAAGCTCAACTTTATGGTGACCCATTAGCAAAGTGTGGCCCCATACTATTAAAAATACATGTTTGTCACTACGTGGTGGCAAAAAAGTGAAGTTTTGGATCTATTTGTTGGGTGTTAAACACACTTTTGCTTGGTTTTACTACTGTTGAAGTCTCAGAGAGTTGATTTAACAAATTGTAGATTGCTTTATGGATCAAAATCTTTAATGGAATTAGATTTTTTTTTTCTGAGTTTCTTCTATTAGTGATATGCACTAGGTCAATCATTTTTTATTATGTATTGACTTTATCATTTTTATTAATAAAGAGGCATTTCCATAATCATTTCTTTTTATGATAACTAAATGAATAGTTAATTCTTTCTAAGGTCATCAAGTATGTGACTTGATAGTAAAACCAGTAGATTAAAATATGAGTTCTATTCAGATTATCCCTAACCATTTATTTATTGTATAAATATTAATAAATTAAGGCTGGTATGGTGTTGACTGATGATTATGTTTTACTAATCATGAATATGAGATATTAAGTCAACTCATAGGTACATGTTTAAGAAACCATGTACTGGATTGACCCACTATGAGAATACTACATAGAGTATTGTCATAAGTATTTCTCATCACAGTACTATTGTTTTAGTCCTTTGACCTTGAAATCACCATGGATTTCTACATAACTATTTTATGTTTTGACACATTCTAACTTTGACTTTAACTGGATAATTAAATAGAATGTTGTTGGATATGAAATGAGTTATGTGAGGAATGTGAGTGATTGAGAAGGAATTTATCCCTTAATTAAAATGAGTAAGATATCTATGGGCCCCTTGATAGGAAAATGCATGGTCATGTTGAAATGAATTGATAAAGAGTTATCATTCTGAGTCTATTTGGAATCAAGTCATAATATTATTGAACTGTATAAGGATGACAATCTATGCTTTATGTTCAATTAAGATATCATGTGATAAAGGGACTATAATGTTCACTGTAATAAGGTTATGTCGGATTATCGGCCTTCACATAACTTGGGTAGTCATTATGTCTTGCTAGAGACCAATTATGACTTATAGGCCTAAATTGGGATTTAGGCCCACTGCTAATGTTATGTGAACCTATAGGGTCACACACTTAGAATAGGCCCAAAATGAATATGGGCTTACTAAGCCCAGTTAAACTCTTTGGAAATAAATATATATAAATTCGTATATATTTATTTATTTATTTATGGTAATTGTTATCTAAATAAATAATAAATATATATTTCTGATTTTGATTTTAAATAAAATTAGAATTAAAAGTGGCATATACCAAAAGGGGTTTTAGTAAGTGAAACCCTAATTGAGAATTCTATAAGTATATCATATTCTCTAGGGTTTCACATACGTCTATCACTTTAGCCACCTAAATTCGTTTTCTCTGCCTTTTGAGAAAATGAAAAACACAAAGAGTTAATTCGTTCTTGATTTTGTGAAATAATCAAGAAGGTGCTAGCACACATATTCGTTTTGAATCAAGGCTATTCGTGTGGATACTAGTAGAGGACGCATCCTTTTGGAGACGTCTGAATCCATTCACAGAAAGCAAAAAGCTTGAGGTAGGGTGTCACCGGTGTGAACCTCCTCTCTTCCTTCCAGCAATCTAGCCTCTACATTCAATTGTGATAAGGATTTACAAACCCTAACTAAATTAATTAATCAAATTGTTTAGATCCGGATTCGGGTTTGTGATAAAATTTTAATTTTTTGCTGTGTTTTCTATTACGAAACCTAACATCTTCCACAATCAAAAGTCTTTCAAATAGCTTCTGTTAAGCCTCCGACAAATGATAACAGGGAGGATAGATTGTTTTGGGGTTTAACAACATCAAGGAACTTCTCTATATAGTCTGCTTATAATAGTTTACTGGATCACCATGAGGATATTTTGAGAATCAAGTTTGGAAGAGCATTTGGCAATAACAAGGACCTCAGGGGGTAAGAACTTTCATATGCTTGGCGTGCAAGAGAAACTCCTCGCAAATGCTAAACTACTCTGAAGACATCTAGGTACCTCCACTATGTGCCCAGTATGCTGCTATAAGGAGGAGATGGTAATTTATGTGCTTCAGAACTATTGTGCTGCCCGGATGGTTAGGAATCTATTAATGCCCCAAGATAGTAGAAATAGTTTTTTCTCTAAATACTTAAAGGTTTGGATGTGTGACAACCTGAAGTGTTGTAATAGCATAGAAGGTTAGATTATATGGGCCATAATGTTTGGTGTTACCATATGGAGGCTTTAGAACTAGAGGAATGACAAGGTATTCTAACATCAAGTTGGGCCTTTAAATTAAATTCCTGAAATTATACATAGGGCAAAGGAAATATACATAAGTTCCAAAGAGATTAGGGAGTTCACAACTACTGATAGTATGAAGATCCAACATATGGTTAGGTAGAGAGCTCCTAACAAGCATTAGGTGAAGATTAATACACACGGAGCGGTCAATGGAAGAACTAAGGCAGCTCATACAGGCAACCTCATTCGAAACAGTTGTGGAAGATGGCTGGGAGTGTTTCTTTTGAATATTGGAGTTGGTATAATTACAATTGCGGAGCTCTATGGGGTTTATGAAGGGCTTCTTCTTGCTTGGGATCTGGGACAATGAAAAGTGATTTTTGGGATAAATAGCAAGTGTGTTATTAATCTTTTGGCACAAGATGACAACAGAATTAATGCGAACACAACAATTATCCAAGCTATTAAAAACTATTAAGGAAAGAATGGAGCGTTGAAATTCGACATATCTTTAGAGAAGCTAACTTTGCAAGGCTGCATCAGTTCTTTAGGCTGCCACAAACTTTAACAGGCACCTACTCGTCTAAAAGAATGGCTTCATCATGGTAGCAAATGAGTGGCCTATGCCAAGCTTCTTAGAATGTGATTGCCTTATTATTATTATTATTATTATTATTATTATTATTATTATTATTGTTGTTGTTATTGTTGTTGTTATTATTATTGTGTTGTTGTTTGCCTCACTTTCCCACTAAAAAAAAATTCAATTAAAAAAATATTAAATTAACTAAAATTTATATCAATTTCCTTTTCAATGTATATAATTAAATAATCAATCAGAGATTGATGGTGTTGCTTATCAATGTCCCATTTATCCCTAACTATAGTCCAATTTGCTAAATTATCATATTCTTTAAATTGTATTAATTTATATAGTCAATTTTTTGACTTGTTACTATTTTATCCAACTGCCCATTTGTCCTGTGGTGTTATGTTGCGTTCAAAACCCGCAAGCGCACGAATCGTGAATTACAGTATAAAGAGTTATCATTCCCATGAGGATTGTATATTGAGTACTAATATCTCTACTTATATTCTCAGCTAGTAAATTAAATAAAAGTAATTTAACAAATATAAAACAAGGCAATTTAAACTGCATTAAAATCAAATAAATAAAAGCTTAGAGTCTAGGTTTAGTTTCACTATTCCAATCTGATCATGAATACTTTCACAAACAAAAGACATTGATTTCAGTTAAGGGTAATTGTTCTAAAATACCTAAAGACTCTCTCGAGCTCAATTAAGCATGTAAAGATTAAAGTTTAACCTACTCTCATGATTAAGAACTTAATCAAAACTCATTAAGTTCCTTAACAATTATTGTTTTACCACCGTAGACCCCTGCCTACTGTCATGGTCCCCCGAAGAGCTCGCCTACTCTCGTGGTCAAGTGGTCTAAGTCCTATGAGTTATAAGCTAATGAATTCTCCTAACTCTCGTTGGTGAATCCACCCATAAACATGCAAACAAGCTGGCCAAGAATGAAAACATACATGAAGTGTAACTCATAGAATTAACTGAAAATCAAATCAAATAATAAAA
>CATIWK010042492.1:0-21006 GCA_949634005.1 Mallotus japonicus | reverse complement strand
TTCATGAAGCCTTACAAAATAAGGATGATACCCCATTGAAGAAAAAATTGAATGAATTTGGAGAGCTGCTAACTTTGATTATTGGAGTTATTTGTGCATTGGTTTGGCTAACTAATGTGAAATTCTTTCTTACCTTGGAATGTGTTGATGGTTGGCCAAAGAATTTCAAGTTCTCATTTGGAAAGTGCACATAATACTTTGAGATTGCTGTAGTATTGGTTGTGGCTACTATACCAGAAGGATCGCCTGCAGTCATTACTACATGTTTAGCACTTGGAACTTGAAAGATGGCTAAAAAAAATGCACTTGAACACCAAAACCATGCATTTCTTCCCATGTAAAAAATTCTTGGAATTTTTATTAATGGAAATGTGACATGGCAGTAGAATGCAAAGGTGGCATATGATATGTTTTCAGCTTTTAAATGTTGACTGACATGTCATCAGTCCAGTTTAAGGGGATATACAAAGTAATTGACACGTCAGCATTTTCTGTCAATTTTGACAGCTTAGAACTAACGCTGCAAGTTTTAAAAAGTTCATGAACTCAATTGAAACACTTAAATGTTATAGGACTTAATTGAAAATTTGATATAACTTTTAGGACTAACGAAGTTATTATCCCATTATACAACCTTTTAATGTTAAAATTATCTAAACTCACATTTAATAATTAATAAAATTCCGGTTGAATATGTCAATCCATGAAAGAAAAATAAATTAAAAAAAAAGTAAATTTTGGTTTTTCTTAGGCATGAGATGACAATCATGTCTCTGTCCTGCGTGTGGCCCTTCATTTATGAAAAGGTCACTTTTGGATTGGTTGGAAATCACTTGATTTGACAACATATATATGATTTTTTCTTTTTTCTTTTTTTTTTTTGATAGAGACAACATATATATGATATATTGCAATGGCTGAAAGAGATGGTGAGTTGGTGACCTGACCTTTTCGCGTACCATTTTAATTTCTCTGGTTACTTTTTAATTTTTAAGTAATATTTGTTTTACATTTTTTTATATTTTAGAATCCTTTCAACTAATATTATCATTATTTTATGATAAATTTATTATATGTATTATTTACGATCAATCGAATTAATTAGTTATTTTTAAAAATATTATAAATTTATTTTAAAAATTATTTCTTTTTATTCATAATTAAATTAAAAATACATCTAACTTTAATTTTTTTGAGTTTATTATAGTTAATTGAATAATATATTATTCATTATGTGATTTTAGCATTGAAAATGCATATTATTTTTACATTGAAATATATATTTTAAACAATATTTGTTAGAAGAGTACTAAAGTGTAAAACAATGTGAAACATATGGTACTTAAAAGCTAAAAAAATAACATAGGGCTAATTTTGTCAAAAGGCAAAACCACATAGATAAAAATTGTATTTATCTCTTTAAAAAAAATAATCCGCGCAACGTGCGGACTGCAAAATAAATAAATAATTTAAATAAAATAATAACTTAATGAATTAAAAATAAAATACATCATATTAATTTTATTTTTTTTTAAATTTTTGTTACCATAGTTTTTTAGTTATAATAAGATTAATTTTTAAAATTATTAGATTAGTATTAGAGTGTATATAGTAGTGTTTTAGTTGGAAAATAATACTAAATAATTGTTATATTTTTTTAGTTTTTTTAAATAAAAATTGTAATGGTTTGAAAAAAAATATTTGAGTGATTTAAGGTAGAAAAATATGTAGTATATAAACATTTTTAGAGTTTGAGTAGTATTGAGATATGTATAAGAGTGTTTTAGTTAAAAACTAACTCTGAATAAATATATATGGCAAATATTTTATTTTTAATAAAAAATTAGGATTTTTAATAGTTTGATACATTAAATTTTAGAATAAATACTCAAATATAAAAATAGACATTTGTTAAATTTTTAGTTTAATAACTTTAGAGCTCACCATTTAATATATATAGATTTATGTTACTATAGAAACAAAAAAGAACAAAATACAAAGCAATCTCCTCTCCCCCACCCTATCTACACAAGCAAATTAAGCTGCACTTGTTTATTGGTGCTCCATAATTATTTTTTGTTAATATTGAGACAAAATTACAGTTGTTTATTTGGATGGAGACTGCAGGTTGGTTACAGGCTTGATTCATAATTATATATATATGAATAGCTAATGGTTGAGATATTATAGAAATTATAATGATATCTTGTGATTTAGATTTTTATATTTATGGGATCTTTGATTTGCAAGTTGCAACATATGAAAATTCTCTCTGCTCGATTATTTAAAAATTGAAAAATTTATATTTTTTAGAGAAGAAAAAAAATATATATTTATGCTAATTCTAAATTGTAATAATAACAGAAAAAGAAAAGTATATATTTATATTATATTTTTATTTAAAAAATATTTTGATCGCAGTAGATAATGACACTATTGCTACATCAAAGTTTTAATTATAAAAAGGTTGATTAAAATTAAAATTAGTTTTTTAATTATTGGAAAAGAGAGAAATTATGATATGTGCTAAATTTTCTCACCTAAGTGATATTAAAATATTACTAAAAAATATATTAAAATAAAATTATAAGTACCAAAATGTCACAAAAAGACATAAATCCTAGCAATAAAATTAACACTTTTCCTAAAAACTACTTAAGTCTTTATTTTGCTAGAATTACTTAATTTATATGCTTAAATTATTTTTTATATTAATTTAAAATAATCATTTAAAAATATATTTATTTAAGCGAATTTACGACTAATTTATGTAATAGTAGTGAATCTTACAATGAACTTGATATATATTTTATGCAAGTATTTCAAAAATAAATAAATAAAATAATTTAGATATATTAATTAAATAATTATATAAAAAATACAAATTAATTTATATATATATACATATACACGCACATTTTTTTTATCAAAGGAATTTGTGGGAGGTTGAAGAGGAGGAAGCCATTGAACCTCCAACCTTCAACCACCACCCCCAACACCCTTGCCACTAGGCCAAGGGCTTGGGGGCACATACACATACATTTTGACTTAAGAGATTAGGCTAATTAAGATCTAAATTGGCCCATGACATCAACTTTTTTTTCCATACCAAATGGTTAATGGTCAACGGGGATTTTTTTTATTAAACGTCAATTTATTTTTAGTTTATCATTAATTTTAAACTTTAACGAAATAATTACAAATTTTTAAATCAGTAACAATCTTAACATATAGTTTGAGTTTAAAAATAAATAAAATTATTTGTTGAATAACTCACATTGTATTTTAAAAATTAAAAGTATTTCTTCATTCTACAAAATAACTTCTGCATTCAAAAAATTTTGTATGAAAATATGTATTTGAGATTTTTCATAAAAATATTTTTAAAAATATAATCTCATAACTGCTTTCTTAGAATTATTTTTCAAATGATATATATGTTTTGTTTTTTGTGGTATTTCTATGAACAGAATAATCAATTTTTAAGCATGTTTTCCACCAAAAAATATAGTTTTAGTATCTAAAAAATATAGAATAAAAAAAATATTTCATCTGAAAAAAATTCCAAAATAATTTTTTTATTTTTTAAAAGTATTATTTAAATATGAAAAATTTTCTAAAATGAACAAATAAATTATTGTTCTGTTATTTTTCTAAAAGATAAAGTGACTTCTTCAACAGGTTATTTGTTTTTTTTAATTCAATATATCATATAATAAAATTGTTTTTAATTTAAAAGATTCTAAATTAATTTGCTAAAATTCAAATATGTATTTATAAATTCATATTTGAACATACAAGAGTACCGAGTTACATATGATGCACATTCATTCAAATAAAATATTAAGGATAAATACTAAAAAATTGTTTCAGTACCTTCACTCCGATAATATTGCATATACAAAAATAAAAGCGGTTTTTATTGAATTATGTTGGAAGATTTAAAATTATATAATCAAATTATCTTCCTTATTAATAAATGATTTTAATTGATATATTTTTTTATTTAGTTGAATACTTTACATGTTAACTTTATTGTTTACCCGCTAGTTCTCTCTTTTCTCCCTTGCTTTTTTCTCAAAATTTTTCGTTTTCATCCACGGTCAATTATCCTTTAGATCGACAGTGATCTCTTATTATATCTTTTTATTTTTTATTTTATTTTATTTTTTAGCATTTAATAAATATAGATGTCTGACCTGTTTGTTTTATTTGATTTTTGTAAAATTTTATATCTTTCTTCATGGACCCATTTTTACCCTTTATGGGATTTGATTCCTATGTAATTTGAATATTTCTCTTTGTAAAATATCTGTCGGTTTTTCAATAACCGAACTCATTTAAAGATCAGAGAGTCAATTTACAGAAAATTAAAGCCACTAAGTGGAACATATAGATCTTTGAGTTGCAAACTAAAAAAGTTCTGTCAACGTGATTGAAAAATAGCGATAAAAAATTTTGTAGTGATGAGAATTTATTTTACTACTTTTTGATTGTACTTTATTTTTTTTTTCTATCGAGATATATCTTTGATTTTCACGAATGAATTATTCATTTTTTCTCTAAAAAATTATTATTTACCAGGTTTACTAGATTAAAAAAATGTTTATAAGTGCCAATTATAGTTTGGTGAGTGCAAATAATATAATTCTAACTCTATTAATCAGTATGTTTCCATGTAATAGTTTTTTATGACTTTTGAAAAGAGTATACATATTATTCCTAATTAATTTTAGATTTATTTTCATTTTAACATTGAAGAAAAATTATGTATTTCTATTACCAAAACCAAAATTCAATGAAATGTTAGAAAATAAGTTCATAAGATGTGGCCTAATTAAAATTAATTAAAGGTAAAATTCTAATTCTAATTGGATTTGGATTGTGTACATTAATTTCGTACCTTGATTTTAAAGTTACGTGATGTTCGTGTATATATATATATATATCCCTTGATAACACAACTCTAACTCCATTTAAAGATGTGATAAAGAATTAAGGGATAAGAGAGAGAAACTAATTTTCTTATCAATAGCTTTAAGTATGAATTCTACTGTAAATTCAAGTACGTTTTTCATCTTATCTATTTTATTGCATCATGAAAATATTCTGTTTTAAAGATTCTTAGGATTTATGTTTATGATGTGTTGTTATAATGAAAATCTAACAAGTGGTATTAGAGCATATAATAAAACTGAATATTTTCTGTACATAATAGATAAAAATTACTTGATGAAATTTTTGCCTCAAATGATTAATTTTCTATTATTATATGAAAAATATATGAATATAGATTTTAACTCAATTTATAATTTTATATGCAAATTAATTCTTGAATGAGTTATAATGTACAAAGGCTCTTGATGATTTGTATGAGCTATTAAGGAAGTGAAACAATTGAAATCCTAAAATTTCATTAAATTATAAGTGTAACTTGTTCCAAGATTGACTGATGTGTGTACCTAGTTTTTGATTGGTTGTAATCAACATTCAACAACAATTAATATTCGACTTTGTCTCTATTAGTTTGGACTTGTGGAAATATATACATGGACATCATTCAATACCCTCATCTGATTCTCACAGTTTTTTTTGTTTATGAAGCTGAGAAGTTGCACTTTAAGGCATGGAAACGCTGTAACAGATTATGCATAAAGATCTTGCAAATGACAATTGCCAACAACATTAAGTCTACCATTCCACAAATAGAAAGTGCTAAAGTATTTATTGCATTTGTGGAAGAACGTTTTCGTTCTACTAACAAGTCCCTCGCCAGTACATTAATGGCAAAGCTCATGACCATGAAATATGATGGGTAAAATGGCATACAAGATCATATCATTGAGATGACTAATATCACAGCAAGACTGAAGTCCTTAGGGTTGGTAGTGAAGAATTTCTTTTTAATGCAATCTATATTGAACTCACTTCCTCCTGAATATGGGCCTTTTTAAATTAACTATAACACTATAAAGGATAAGTGGGATATTAACGAATTGACTGGTAAGTTTCTTCAAGAGAAAATGAGATTAAAAAATCAAAGGAATCACACTGTCAATCTTATGGGCCAAAGAGCTAGAAAAAGAATGAAAGTGAAAGCCAACAAGTTTAAGAAAATCAAAAGGCCTGCTAATGTTTCTCAAGCAAAAGAGAAGGAACAAAAGATTGATAGATGTCACTTTTGCAAAAAAAAAAGGACGCTATCAGAAAGATTACTTCAAACGTAAGGCTTAATTCGAAAAGAAAGGTATCTTTCATTATGCTTCTCCAATTTTTGAATCAAGCTTAGCTGAAGTTCCTAATAATACTTGGTGGCTTGATTCTGGTGCTACTACTTATATGGCTAATATGATGCAGATGTTTATTACGGTCCGAACCATAAACCCAATAAGTAATTTTTTTATTTATAGGGAATCGCATAAAGGCATCGATTGAAGGCATTTGGACTTATCGTTTAATCGTGGATAATGGCTATCAATTAGACTTATCTAAGGCTATTTATGTACCTTCAATCAGTAGAAACCTTCTTTCAGTTTCTAGACTAGACGTTTGTGGTTTTAATGGCAAATTTGGATCCAATAGTTTAAATTTATTTAAGAATTATGAATTTATTGGTTTTAATTTTCTTATTGATAGTTTATACAAACCAAAAATTGATAATATTTTTATTGAATCCTTGCTTACTATGAGTAGCAGTATTCGACTTAAATGTAGCATGATGAATGAAAATGCTGCTTACTGTAACATAAATGTTTAGGTCATATATCTAAGGAAAGGTTATAGAGATTAGTAAATAATGAAATTCTTCCAAATCTAGATTTTATTTAATCTTGGAATTTGTGTGGATTACATTAAGGGTAAGCAAACCAAACATTCCAATAAAGGAGCCACAATAACCACCTAGCTTCTTAAAATTATACACACTGATATTTATGGACCTTTTGACACTCCAACTATTAATGGGGAAAGATATTATATCACCTTTATTGATTATTTTTCATGTTATAATTATATCTATTTACTTCATGAAAAATGTTGATCAAAATTTGCTCTTGAGGCATACATAAAAGAGGTTGAGAGGCAATTAGATTAAAAGGTGAAAATTGTAAGATATGATACAGGTGGTGAATATTATGGAAAATATGAAGAGTCTAGAAAGTGTCATGGTCCATTTGTCAAACTTCTTGAAAGCAATGGCATATGTGCACAACATACTATGCCAGGTACACCTCAATAAAATGGTATAGCGGAAAGACGTAATTTGACTTTGATGGATATGGTTAGGAGTATGATGAGAAACTCCTCTTTACCCAGATCATTATTGATGTATGCACTTAAAATTGCAACAAATTTATTAAATAGCATTTCTAGGAAGACAATTCAAAAGATTCTTTTTGAATTGTGGACCAGAAGGAAACATGGGCTTTGAGTCTTTCTTCGTGAGCAAATACTTCAATGCTGAGTGATCTGTATTTACCACTACCCTTGAGCCAAGGAGATATGATCTAAATTTATCAAATGCAAATATCCTTACCAATGTCTCCTTCTCTATAATTGCATAATTGAGTTGGCATTTATTAAAATGCTTCCATTATAAATCACATGGAGCTTTTTATCTCTTCTCTGGCTAAGTACGGCTCCAATGGTGTGATCACTAGCAGCACACATAAACTCAAATGGAAAAATTCAATCCTTTACTATTCCTTTAGGTTTTTTATAGTCTTGTCTACAAGTTGTAAACAAATGTTTATGGCCTTTGCTTTACCTATTCTAAGCTTCCTATAAACAAATAAAGACATTAAATTGATAGAAGCACCTGAATCACAAAAAGCTTTTTGAAAATTTAAATTACTAGTAGAAAAATGTATAGTGAGACTCCCTGGATGTTTACATGTTAATGGAAGCTTTCTTGAAACCATAACATTACACTCCTTGTTTAGAGTAATAGTTTTAAACTCTTGTAGCTTTTTCTGGCTAAATATAAGTTCCTTCATGAATTTTGCATGCTTCGGCATTTGAGCTATAACTTCGACCAAAAGTATATTGATATGTAGCTTCTTGAACTTCTCCAAAAACTTTGTGTTGATACTCAAATTTTAGTGGTCTCCCAAAATGATCCAATGATGAAGGTCTTTGTCGACAGAGGATGACTTCCAAAAGTCATCCCGAGTGAGCTTCTGCAAGATACAAAACCCCGAAACAAACCCAAAATACCCAAAAATAATCACCTAAACCATAGAGGTCGCCTGAGGTAGGCCCAAGAATGCGAAACAGTATGAAACCGATTGTGGTGTGCCTTTCAACACACATCCCACGAGCATGGGATGATCCCACGCACGTAGGATAACATCCCACACTTGTGGGATAATATGTCATGCTCATGGGTTGTACAGAATGACCCACACTCTTGGGTTACACATCCCATGCACGTCGATGGTGTAGGAAGTTCGTGTTCGGGTGAAATCCAGAGTGTTTGTTGTATATTTTGCATTATTAGTGAATGTGTGCATTTTGAGCATCATATTTATATATTTTTTTGCTTGTTGCAAAGTGTACATTTTTATTATAAAAATCATATCTTGGTAAGAAAGTTTATATTTTTATCATTTTCCTCTTTTTATTATAAAATTAACATTTTTATGGTGAAAATTACATTTTTATTAATTTTTTTATTATAAATTTTCTATTTTTATCATAAAATTTATATTTTATGGTGAAATTTTCATTTTTATTAATTTTTCTCTTTTTATTATAAAATTTGCATTTTTCATCATAAAATTTATAGTTTTACAATGGAAATTGCATTTTCCCTTTTTATTTAAATTTTACATTTTTATCATTAAATTTATATTTTTATGGGGAAAATTTCCATTTTATTATTTTTTATTATAAATTTTTTATTTTTTATGATAAAATTTATATTTTTATGGTGAAAATTTTATTTTTATTAGTTTTCTCTTTTTATTATAAATTTTACATTTTTCATCATAAAATTTATATTTTTATGGTGGATATTGCATTTTTGTAAATTTTTCTGTTTTTATTATAAATTTTGTATTTTTATAATAAAATTTCTATTTTTTATGGTGGAAATTGCATTTTTATTATAAATTTTTTATTTTTTAAATCATAAAATTTATATTTTTATGGTGAAAATAGCATTTTTATTATTTTTTCTCTTTTTAATATAAATTTTGTATTTTTCATCATAAAATTTATATTTTTATGATGAAAATTGCATTTTTATTAATTTTCTCTTTTTATTATAAATTTTACATTTTTCATCATAAAATTTATATTTTTATAGTGGAAATTGCATTTTTGTTCATTTTTCCCTTTTTATTTTAAATTTTACATTTTTCATCATAAAATTTATATTTTTATGGTGAAAATTGCATTATTATTACTTTTATTTTTATTATAAATTTTGTATTTTTCATAATAAAATTTATATTTTTATGGTGAAAATTGCATTTTTATTAATTTTCTCTTTTATTATAAATTTTGTATTTTTCATCATAAAATTTATATTTTTATGTTGAAAATTGCATTTTTGTTAATTTTTCCCTTTTTATTATAAATTTTGCATTTTTATAATAAAATTTATATTTTTATGTTGGAAATTGTATTTTTATTATTTTTTCTTTTTATTATAAATTTTGTATTTTTCATCATAAAATTTACATTTTTATGGTGGAAATTTCATTTTTATATTTTTTTCTCTTTTTATTATAAAGTTTGCATTTTTATTATAAAATTTACATTTTTATGGTGGAAATTGCATTTTTATTGATTTTTCTTTTCTTATTATTGATTTTATATTTTTCATCATAAAATTTACATTTTTATAGTGGAAATTGCATTTTTATCATTTTTTTCTCTTTTATTATAAATTTTGCATTTTCATCATAAAATTTATATTTTTATGGTGAAAATTGCATTTTTATTAATTTTCACTTTTATTATAAATTTTTCATTTTTATCATAAAGTCAATATTTTTTAGGAGGAAGTTATATTTTTATAAATCTTTTCTCTTTTCATTATAAATTTCACATTTTTATCCTAAAATTTGTATTTTATTATAAAAATTGGATTTTAGCACCAATATATTTCTTCTCCATAATTAAAAGTGTTGATTATATCATGAAATCATCATTTCGTGATAAATAATCATATTTTTAATGCCGACGACCAAAATGGTTCATTTTTCTAAAATTTGAATCATGTGAGGCGTTGATTTAAATCATTAGTTTTGCGTTATGCATTTTCATACATGTCATCTTGCATTCAACTTAATCTTTCTTGCTAGTTTTGTTTCATGGGCTCTTGTGAATTTTACTAATACTATTACCTTCTTGAAATGTGTGCTTGCATGTGCGTGTAAACTAACCTTTGTTTTTTAGGTTTATTAGAAAATGAATTTTCTTTTATTTTTCATTTTTCATGTATTTATTAGAATAGGCAATTTCAAATGATGTAATCCTTAATCCCAATTCCCCTTTATTTTATTTTCATTTTGATGTATTTATTAGAATAGGCTATTTCAAGGGTTGTAATCCTTAATCTCTTTCTCCATTTTATTTTGTTTGTCTTGTTTGTTCATTTTTGTTAATTATTCTTTACATGTTTGTGTGTTGCTTGCTACTTGCTTACTTGGTTATTTGCTAATGTGAGATATATATTATTTTCTTTGCTTTGTTATAATTAGTTATGGTTGTTTTAATTCATACATTTGCAATATGCACACCAAATTCAACTATCCCGCATTCCATCCATAAATTCAATATCATTTTAAATTGACTAATATTCAAGTATGGTAAATGCATCATTAAAACAAAAACTAGGGTGATGTGATGAGTAATTTAAGTTATATATATTAAGAAACATGATAAGTAAATGCTACCCCCCGAACTCATAATCTCTGACAAGGGAAGTGAGTTCCCACTTGCTTTTTTATTTCTCGAATGTATTCGGGTGGTGACTCCAATTTTCGTAGCCTTTTTAGGCTGACCCTCTCACATCAATAACAATCAATAATACTATTGTCGCCAAGCCTGTGTGTCCCGATACGACCCACTGATCCTATCCCATTCACACATCGACAAATTTTTGGCTACTCTATTGTGGACAAACTCTGGTTGAGGGGTAAAATTGAAAGACTGTTTCTTATTATACATACATTGAAAGATTGTTTCTTATTATACATACTTATTTTACTTTTCTTCACAACAATATATATACATTCATAACATTTATCACACTTGTACCCTTGGTCCCTTATCCCTTGAAAATACTGGACTACATTGCCACCATGGTTCCACTCGAGTTATAGGGTGACTAGATCGGTATTATAACCTTTAGCCTTTACTTGATCAACAGAACTGTAGGGTTCATGTGACGCGACTTCTCTTCCAAGTCTATAATAGGGTATAGTTTCTCTCGAGTAGGTAAAAGAATGCCAGATTCATTGACCGGAGTTCCCAAACCTTGTCATATGGGGGTATTCTCACTAAAAGAGCCTTGGCCGTAAGCCTGACTCAGCCCATGTAGATAAACCAATAGTAACTTCTCTTGGGATCTCGCTTGGCTTTGCATAAAAA
This sequence comes from Mallotus japonicus, assembly GCA_949634005.1. Classification (NCBI taxonomy): domain Eukaryota; kingdom Viridiplantae; phylum Streptophyta; class Magnoliopsida; order Malpighiales; family Euphorbiaceae; genus Mallotus; species Mallotus japonicus. Next base: position 9,405 of record CATIWK010042492.1, on the reverse strand, counting down.
CCCTATTTGAGTGCTACCGAAATAATCTAAAAACCAATAAATGAAAGCAAAATCTCTAATCTCTCTTATCAAATGACCGCATCCTATTTGTCATTATAGTATGTTTTCATTAAAGGCATTATGATTGATGTTGACCTTGTGTAAGTCCGAAACATAAGGAACTAAATAAATTGTGTCGCAATCTAAATAGCCTATGACGATTTCTAGTTATGATGTCATTTGGTATTGGAAGTTATGAAATATTGCCCATTTATTCTTTTTTAGGTTACTAGGTTCATTCAAGACCAACTAGATGGTATGAGATTCCATTATATGAAACAAGTGACCACCCTTTGCTAAATTTCTCTTATCTTGTGAAAAACATATTACATGTGAAAAACAACGGAGTTCTTTGAATTCTATTTATAGAGCATAAAAAATGATTAGAAAATATTTTTTACATACTATAATTAGAAAATATTTTATTTGAAATGTCAATCAACTTTACCAATTTAGAAAAAAAGTTGTTAATACACATCTTGTTTATTGTATATAATATTTTAAATGGTTAAAAAAACACCTTTTATTTTGATTTGAAATATCATTCGGTGTTTATCAATTTTTTTTAAAAAAAAGGCTCTTTTTTGCATATCATATTTTATCAATTCAAAAATATTACTCAACTTTTATAGCCATTTTTTCTGCATTCCCATATCTCTTATTTTTTTTATTTCTTTATTATTATTACTACTATTACTACTACTACTACTATTATTATTATTTTGACAACTACTACTACTACTACTACTACTACTACTATTTAAATTACCAAGTTATACAATCTACTACTTTCCGACACACATTCTCATATCCCTATTATTCTTTTACACACATTTCCATATCCTTAATACTCTCCAACATACTGATACCCCATAATCAGTATCCTATTCTAATAAGGGTTATAATCCCTAAAGAGGAAGAATGCTTGAATAAGAAGAAAGCTTGATAAGGAAGTCTATTCTGTCCTAATTAAGGGTTATCCTACAAGACTAAAGAATCATATTCCTAAGAGGTTTATGTCTAATCCTTCTCTCTATATACATCTTATTACATCTTATATGGGGGAGAGATCATTCATTCTCATATTTTACACATTCTACATCAAGCCATCATTCCATCATCACCTTATCATCCAATACTATTCTACCTTATTCTACTTTCCTTACTTTATTATTATTTTCCCATACAATTACTGACTTAATCTTCAGATTCAAGTTGTAATAAGTTGTTATCAAGTGGTGTCGTATAAAATGTTGAAGAGATTTCAAGGAATAGCCAGAAGGAAGAGCTCGTCATCCTCACCAAATAAATTTTGGAAAAATTTCTACCGTTTAATTCAGACAACAATCCTACCATCAATACCTGAAAATTTTCATGAGCGACAAAAAAACCAATAAGAGATTCATTCAAGAGGCTCAACCATTAAAGATTTCAATATTCGTTGATCCAAGATATCCTTACTGCTGCATATGCTTCTTGTGCTCGTTTAAAAAAAACAACAATATATACCAGATCACATCGATAAGAGCCACTATCACCATCACTGCAGTAGGATCACACACGCATGTCAGGGATCGATGGCGTAGGCTTCAACTAACCCAACAAGCACATAGCAGAAAGGCTAGCAAGCAGACATTTTATAATTTTTTAGATCTTGTCAATAGCCAAGAATATAGTAACAGTGGTAGTAGCAGTCCAAATTATGAGGAACTGTAGTCTCCGAGCATCGAGTTACTACTGAACACTGAGCACCGGCTTCAATGGCATCCATCGAGCACCAAGAGTCGAGCTTGGTCCCTTGATGTCAAGAATCAGAATATATTAGTCTTGCATATCAACCATCCACGCAGTCAAGTGAACACCGAATGTGGAAGCATTGAAAACTATGAGCAATCAAATGTCTGATTCTGAGTTCTATTTTTATATGAAACAAGCATCGAAGTTTGATAGCTAAGAATCTGGATTCCTTTATTACCAAGATTGAGGTCACAATGATCGAATATGAGCACCAGCAATCAAGTATAGCATGGCCAAGACTTGATTTATATTCTCTCGGAGATAATTATACCCTTTGACGATAGGTAAATATTGTCCGAGATTCTTGGATCATGAGCATCGACCCCATCAACATGCACCGAAAGTTAAACTAATCGAGCAATGAGTACTAAGCACCAAAACTAGCAACCCGAGGAGAGCTTGAAGTTCGATAATCGAGCAACGAGCACTAAGCACCAAAACTAGCAACCCGAGGAGAGCTTGAAGCTCGAAACAGCAAAGTTGATAATCTCAGATTAAAAATGGCTTTAAACTCCGACCAGAATGAAAACGAAGTGTAAGAATACTTGGTGTTAAATCTACTGAGCAAGTTACGTCTTCAGCCTCAGTAAAAAGGAAGGGGCAACAATGCAACACTGCGGAAGACTTTGCAAAGTCGAGACTCCATGAGCTTCAAAAATCAAAGCACTAAAGCCTATCAACATTAGGACATCCGAGTATCCGAGCAAAGACTTAGACATCCACACAACGACTCCCATCAAGCATTGAACATCGGAGAACTGAAACCAAGAGACATCAGAAATTCGTATGAAGTGTTCAGGTTATGGACCCATAGAACAATTGTTTCTGACTATCTCATAGCTGATGAGCTGGAAGCGTCAAAGTACATGAAAAATCCGAGTATAGTACGAGAATTAAGTCCAAGCTTTAGACACTCAAACCATTCAAAACATCAAGAAGTTCAAGTCAACTCGAAATACCAAAGGTTGCACCAACATTAATAGTAATTTCAGCAAATAACGTTGCTCTTCAGAATTAATTAAAAAGGCCACATTGAAGTACATCTTTGAGCTCAGAAGTATATACCAAGACCGAAGTCAAGCATTGAAGAAAAATCCAAAAATTTGACACTTATACATGTCAAACTATTCTCGAAAGATGAATTCCAGATAGTATAGAGTGCTAAAGAGTTGAATGTATTCGAACTCAGACAATACCAAAGATGTTCTTGGACAATCACATTATAGAGAGACCTTCAAATACTTAACAACAACTGAACAACTTCAACGAACATAAATATTCGTGACACCAAAGAGCGGGACAAGTGCACATCAGAGATAAGTTTTCTCTTCTTCCTCAATTATTTATTTTCATCTTATTCTCATGGAATAACTACAGCTTGTCACAAAAGCACATTTACTCATCTACACATAGATGCTCGTCCACACATACATGATTATTACATATGCATAAACATACGCTAATCACATTGATATACTTTCGAATGCATCAAAGACTGACAATCAATTGAGATGGATCAACACTATCCCAAAAGATTTTCTCTTTTATCTGATGTAATAGAAACACATACCAATTTCAAACGCAATCATCAGAAAGCATGACCAAGCAACACTAATATACACAAGTATTTATTTGTGCTCAGATAATAAATGGTGGCCCCCGCTCAAAGCTGGATCAAACAACACTCAGGCAGATCCTACTCTACAGCAGATCCTTATTCATGAAAATTTTAGAAAATATTTAACAAGGAAAATCCAAGAAAGGAGTCAAGTATCCACCACACAGCCATATAAATCAAAATGTAATTCCAAGACATCCTAACCAACATCATGTAGTATCCTCTATTCTAGAAATCGTGCAACCTTGGTCTTTCACTTGCACTACAAAGCTCATCTCATAACTCGGATTAGCTAAACCTAAAAAGTCCACATTCCATCATTTCAAAACCTTCATTGAAATTACTATCCCATATTATGGAGCTCAATTAAAAGGGCTCAGACTCACTACCAGGATCACAACATCCTTTCCTTTTGTAAAAATACTATAAAAGCAGTGCTCGACAAAATAAATATCAACATCAGCAAAGATGTTCGAACTTGACATCAATCATTATTCTGGCTAGACAGTTGTCATCAATAAAGCTATCAAAATACAAAGCCGAGCAATATTGAAATACTTCTCCAGATCTCGGGTCTCTTTTTAGCACCGAGCATCTTACAAAGTCGAGTATATATGGAAACTCGCATCCTTGGGTCGCTTTTCAGCACTGAGCATCTCATAAAGTCTAGTATATATGGAAACTAGAATCCTCGGGTCGCTCTTTAGCACCAAGCATCTCAAAGTCGAGTATATATGGAAAATCGCATCCTTAGGACACCGAGCATTAAACTTCAGTAACTGAAGCTGGTCCCCAGGTCACTTTTTAGTATTGGGGTTAATCAACTCGAAGTCGGCACCCTCAGGTCACTTCGATCACTGAGGCTCTAAGTCTCGAGTTACTTTTTAGTACCGTGCATTAAACCCCAGCACTAACTGGTCCCATTCTGCATGTTGTCATAACACTGGTGGGTTAATCCCTCAGGACATTTTATAAACACCGAGCGTCTATAAGTCCAGCTGGCATCTTTATATTATTCTATTCAGATACTGTGATTCTAAGACTTGGTATACCGAGCATCTTAATGATCTTTGACCGAGGCTGGCCACCTCAGGTCATCTTTCAACAACATAAGTGATTTTTCATCAAAGACATTATCTCATGAAACTCGGAATCATCAGATCATTTGCTGAGTTACAAGTTATCTTTCAGATTTATTCTCGAAAATCCAGAAATCTTGGACAATAATCTACAAGACGTGCTTATTCAGCGGTTCTAATTCAGATACATCATAATCTTCAGAATGCTCAAAATGTTTAGAATCTCAGAATCAGAACTTAATCCGAAAATCTCGGACATAAATATCTGAACAGACTTTCAGGGGGGACTCTTGATACCCCATAATCAGTATCCTATTCTAATAAGGGTTATAATCCCTAAAGAGGAAGAATGCTTAAATAAGAAGAAAACTTGATAAGGAAGTCTATTCTCTCCTAATTAAGGGTTATCCTACAAGACTAAGGAATCATATTCCTAAGAGGTTTATGTCTAATCCTTCTCTATATATACATCTCATTACATCTCATATGGGGGAGAGATCATTCATTATCATATTATACACATTCTACATCAAGCCATCATTCCATCATCACCTCATCATCCAACACCATTCTACCTTATTCTACTTTCCTTGCTTTATTATTATTTTCCCATACAATTACTGACTTGATCTTCAGAGTGTCTATGGGGGAAACCCCACCCTTTCACCCGCCTTCCTCATCGATGCGGGTTCTATGGCAAGAGATACGATTTGGTGTTATCACTCATATTATACACATTCTACATCAAGGCATCATTCCATTATCACCTCATCATCCAACAACATTCTACCTTATTCTACTTTCCTTGCTTTATTATTATTTTCCCATAAAATTACTGACTTAATCTTCAGAGTGTCTATGGGGGAAACCCCGCCCTTTCACCCGGCTTCCTCATCGATGCAGGTTCCATGGCAAGAGATACGATTCAAAAAATGAAACAAAACATTTTTATCATAATTTTTTCTAAATTATCATATTTTTATCTTTTCAATTGCTTCTACACATTTATTCTTCCGAGCACTTGTACACATACATTATCATATTTTTTTCTTTTCTGTTAATCATCTCTAAAAGCACTTAATATACTATATTTTTTACAAAGAAAAATGAAACAAAACATTTTCACAAAAAAGAAAGAAAAGAATTCAAAACAATGGAGTTCTTTGAATTCTATTTATAGAGCATAAAAAATGATTAGAAAATATTTTTTACATACTTTTTTTTTATTTGAAACGTCAATCAACTTTACCAATTTAGAAAAAAAGTTGTTAATACACATCTTGTTTATTGTATATAATTTTTAAATGGTTAAAAAAAATACCTTTTATTTTGATTTGAAATATCATTCGGCATTTATCATTTTTTTTTAAAAAAGCTCTTTTTTTGCATATCATATTTTATCAATTCAAAAATATTACTCAACTTTTATAGCCATTTTTTATGCATTCCCATATCCCTTATTTTTTTTATTTCTTTATTATTATTACTACTATTACTACTACTACTATTATTATTATTTTGACGACTACTACTACTACTACTATTATTATTATTATTTTAATTACCAAGTTATACAATCTACTACTTTCCGACACACATTTCCATATCCTTAATACTCTCCCACATACATTATCATATTTTTATCTTTTCAATTGCTTCTATACATTTCTTCTTCTGAGCACTTGCACACATTCCCATCCCTTTATCTCTTTTATTTCTTTTTCTATTTATTATTATTATTTTTTTAAATTCCATACTATCACACCATATTACCTTTATTTTATAAAGAATTATTTTATATATTTGACACAAAAAGCATGGCCTAGACACCTATGTAAAATATTTATCAATAAATAAAAATGTAAATAAGTGACAAAAATTTATGAAAGAAGACAAAAACAACATGTTATTTCCTAAGTATCAAAAAACACCACTACATATTTCGCATGCATATGTCATGGGCATCTGATCCACCATAATACTAAATGTAGCCATTGGTTATGACCAATTGAAAGATTTATCAACTATACTCATCACATGTATTCCTCTTTTTTTCTTAAGAAAACATTTATTTTAATTATAAGTTATTCCAAAACAATTTAATTTATTTTAACTTCCATACAAACTAAAATTAGTTACTTCTTAATTTAAAAATGCTGGCAAATTTTCAATTAATTTTTATAATTTGTAAAAAAAGTCTATACATAATTATTATTTTTAAGTATATTATTATTATTATTACTACTACTACTTACTACTACTTGATAAAGTCTGAACTAAATTAAAGTAGAAATGGACCCACTTAGCCATATATTTATCAGAACATATTTTATTCCATTTCAATCTCTTTTTTTTTTTATCAATTTATCTCCATCATTTATGTTCTTCATATTCTTCTTATTGTTAAAGTTCGTTCTCGTAATAGTAATTATTACTCTTTGTATTTTTGTCTTTTTCCTAAAAGATCACATTCATCTTCAAAATATCATAGTTTAATTTCCAAATATTGTGACCTTTTTATATAATATCGCAATTAAACTTCAAAATATCATCTTTTTTTGAAAATATCACGAATGATGATAAATTTAATTTATCGACGAATCAAATCACGCCACGTCTGCTGCTAGCTTTGACGTGCTAGCTTATTTAGCTTATATATAATCATCTATAAAGTCATGCAATACAAATATTAATAATAAAAAAATAAAAAATAAATTAATAAAGTGGTATTTTTTGAATGATAATGACAGAAAACGTTGGAGGTTGTATTTGTTATATCTTCTAAAGCTTTTATCTCATTGGTTTTTGTTCTTCATTTTCTTTCCTTATGTGTCTTATTAAGCACCTGCAAACATTCTCATCCCTTTATCTTTTTCAGTTTTCCATTTATTATTATTATTATTATTTAAAAAAATTATATATAATTTTTTTTTAACATAGCACATCTTAAATTTTTGTGTCAGTTATTACATTTAAAAAAACTAAAAGTTCATTGACCCATCAAATTTGTAAGTGGAAAATAACAACTCAATGCAGGCTCTTATTATAATTATCTTCCATTACATCAATTCAAATTAAAATACTAATTAATTTAAAGTTATTATTTTATATTTCTTTTTTTAGTGAAATATATTTTGCTTTTTTTTTAAATTAAAAGTGCTTCATTGACATATAACCTATCCATTGGTGAAACAATATAAAAAAGAGAAAATTTACACCATTTCTCTATATGTAGAGACTCTATTTTAATTTATATTATTATTATTATTACTACTACTACTTGATAAAATTTTAAAAAAAGTAAAGTGAAAATAGACTCACTTAACTTAATATATATTGACCAAAAATTCATGTAAAACATTATTACATACATTTACGGGAGCCTTCAAAATATCTCGATTTGATTTCAAAATATCGCAATTGATGCATAAAATATCGCAATTAAACTTTAAAATATCACAATTTTTTTCAAAATAATGCGAATAAAGATTTTTTTCATGAAAATATCTTAATAAATTATATTTATTGACGAATCAAATCATGCTACGTCAACTGCTAGCTTTGACAAGCTAGCTTACTTAGCTTTTATATATATATATATATATATAGGCATTAATATATTCAAGGGATAACGTGCAAATTAGACACTCAACTTTACTTTAAAATTTATATTTGACCTTAATATTTTTTTTTATTCCATTTGAATCTTAATCTTTGAAAATTCAAATATATTAGACCCTTCTTTAAAGAATTGTTACAATTAAATCATAAAAATAAAAATAAAGTTTAACTTTAAAGTTAATTAATAAAAATTAATTCGAATAACAATACGAATTGATGAAATTGGTTTCAAAATATATATTTATGAAAATTTTAAAAATTCTTAAGTTTATGTAAATATATTTTGTTAATTTTTAAAAACTTTCTAAAAATATACAATATTTTCTATAAAACCAAAAAATTTTAAAATTTTAAAAAATTTACAATCAAATGTTAAAATTTAAAATTTTTTAAAAAATTATTAACTATACAGAAAATTATATATATATATATATATATATATATATATATATATATATATCAATTAATTGTAAAATTTTTAAAATTTCTTAAAATATCTAGGTCTATAGAAATATTTTTTCATTTTTTTTAAAATTTTTAAAAATTCAAATGATATTTTTAAAACATAAAAATTTTTAAAATTTTATAAATTTCATAAATATATATTTTGAAACTAACTTTATTAATTTTCATTATTATTCGAATTAATTTTACTAATTAGCATTAAAGTTAAATTTTATTTTGATTTTTAGGATTTAATTGTAATAAATTTTTTAAAAAAGGGTCCAATATAATTGAATTTTCAAAGTTTAAGGTCAAAATAAGACAAAAAAAAAACAGAAATGTTAAGTATAAACTTCAAAGTAAAGTTATGGTGCAATTTGCACCCTACCCCATATATTTAATCTTGAGAAATTAATAATATAATATTAACAAAAGAAGAGAATTTATATTTTATCCTCTTCCATATTTTACTAATTCTAATTTAGCTTTATAATTTTCAATAACTTTTACTAATTCTAATTCAACTTTATAGTAATATTTAAATTTTAATAATTAAAATTTTATAGATATAAAATTTTTTAATCATTGGAGAGAGAAGGGGTGGGGGATTTGAACCTTCCCCTTGATAGGAAATAATATTAATTTTAATAAATTAATATTATTTTATTTAGGTTGAATGAGAAATTGTTTTAAGACATTTCCTTTGGCTCATGTCTTTTCATAAGTCATGTCTTTTTTACTATGTCTCTTAAGAGAGTCATGTCTACTCATAAGTCCTTATATAAATATAGACTTCCAACAATAGAT
>CATIWK010042451.1:0-12536 GCA_949634005.1 Mallotus japonicus | reverse complement strand
TTGCTTGTCTTTCTCTCGCTTTTCCTTTCGATTCTTCTTGCATGATTTCTCGATTTCAGGGTTAATCTTCTCTAAGTTTGTCCCCTTAGATCGAGTGTTCATAAACTAGCAAAAATCACCTGAAGAATCAAATAGCAAAACAAGTTAAAATTTAAAAGAAAGAATACTAGTCTAAGAAAAGTAAAAATTAAATTGATATCAATATTGCCTGTCCCTAGCAACGGCACCAAAAACTTGTTGCGTTCAAAACCCGCAAGCGCACGGATTATGATTATAGTATAAAGAGTTATCATTCCCATGAGGATTGTATATTGATTACCAATATTTTTACTTATGATCTTAGCTAGTAAATTAAATAAAAGTGAAATAAGAATTAAATAAACTAAACAATCTAAATTATAATTAAAATTAAATGATTAAAGCTTAGAGCCTAGGTCTAGTTTCACTATTTCAATCCGATCATGAAGACAAATTAATAGAAAAACATTGATTTCAGTTAAGGGCAATCATTCTAAATTACCTAAAGACTCTCTCGAGTTCAATTAAGCATGCAAATATTAAAGTTTAACCTACTCTCGTGGTTAAGAAGTTAATCAAAGCTCATTAAGTTCCTTAATAATTGATTTACCACCGTAGACCCCTGTCTACAGTCATGGTTCCCCGAACAGCTCGCCTACTCTCGTGGTCGAGTGATCTAAGTCCTATGAGTTTTAAGCTAATGAATTCTCCTAACTCTCATTGGCGAAAACACCTATAAACATGCAAACAAACCGTCCAAGAATGAAAGCATAAATTAAATACAACTCAAAGAATTAACTGAAAATCATATTAATTAATAAAATCTTATGTTCATTCACACCATGGAATAGCTACTCCTATTCCCAAACCCTAAAAAAAAACTAGCTACGCATGGTTGTGGTGAAGCACATAAACATGTCAAAAGAAATAGAAAGATGAAGAAGAAATAAATAAAAACTCTTTTTATCTTTAGTCTCTTTCAATCTTCGGTTGGCTTTTATTTGTGGCTTCAAGAATGTGGAATGAATCCTCTTTTCATCTCTTTTGATCCCTTATATATAGTCATAAATCATCCTTGCTTGAATTGGAATAAATTTAGGTCTTCAAAAGTTCAATCCTAATCAAATTAGGATAGTTTTCCCGCTCTATGCAGGTAGAATGACTTTCAAAAAACTTTATCCCCTTAATATGAACGAATTAGCTCTTCAAGTCTTCATCAAAGTTGTATCATTTTCTCTTGGTTTCCCGGAGCACTTTAAATCACCTAAATCTGAGTTTTTTTATGAAAAGTTATGCCCAAAATACTCGGACATGCTCCAATCCAAACCATGCAGGAGATGCATAACGGCTATGAAATAACAGGTAACGGCCGTTATGCTCTTTCTTCTAAAAATCCTTCAACTCAGGCACTCCGTAACGGCCATGCAATAACAGGGAACGACCGTTACACTCTCTTAGACATTCTTCTTTGCTAAATTAAGCTCCGAGTCATGCCATATTGCGTTCCATTTGAACTCCAAGCTTCCAAACCTCAAAAGACATGGAAAAAAACATTAAAATGCATCTAAAATCCACATAGAACTTATTCTAATACTAAGTCAAAACTTTAATTAACCTTAACTCTACATGCATTATGCAAACCTAAGCAAATTACTATGAAATGTGGCTTAACTTACATGTAATGCAACATGGGTAAATTCTTTGGATGTTACCAAAACTTTGCAATCGATTACAAAATGATACCATTACTTCAATTTGTATCTTTTTGGTACCAAAACATCGATTTTAGTTGCACCGGGAAGTCCCAAAAACACAATCAGGCCAAATTTAATGACGTGGCAACCAGAAATGCCCTGTCAGCAGCCACATCGTATTACATCGGCAAACTGTTGCAACTTGTTTGATGTTTTGCTTTTTGGACCAGTTGAGAGAATTCTGAAATAATCCAATTATGAACAAGCAGCATCGTTAACTTAAGCTTTTTTTTTTGTTTTTAATTGCTGATGTGTCATACGATGTGGCTGCTGAAGGGGCATCTTCAGTTGCCACGTCATTAAATTTGGCCTGATTGTGTTTTTGGGACTTCCCGGTGCAACTACAATCGATGTTTTGGTACCAAAAAGATACAAATTGAAGTAATGGTACCATTTTGTAATCGAGTGCAAAGTTTTGGTATCGTTCATAGAATTTACCCAATGCAACATATTAACAGATAATCCTAAATTAATATAACTTAACTATAATTTACTAAATAATCACACTATATAAAGTAAAAACTAATGAAATATTAACTATATTTATGCATAAAATATGAACTTATCAGAGGTAGGCTGGTGTAGGTGGACTGAAGGCAACAATGGTTGAGGTGGGCGGTGACAGTGTTGGAGGCGAAGGCTATTAATGGGCGAGGCAAAGTGGGAGGTTGTGTGTGGGAGGCGGTGTGTGGAAGGCAAAAATTAAAGAATAAGAATTAGCAGCAAGAACAATTGAGGTGAGTAAAGGGGCAACTGTGATCGATATGGAAGAAGGTAGCACTGGAGGCAACGACAACATGGGAGCGGCGTCAGAGTTAGAGGCGTGAGAGTTTATGAGGAAAGAGAAAAATTAGGTTTTATATTTGTTATTCAATAATATTATTTTTGTAAATGAGAAAATTATTTATTCTTATAATGTAAGAGAGTGTAAAGCACTTTTCAATTTTAATGGAAAATTGGGTTAAATTGTCAAAATTGGAAACTTTATGGGTGTAATAGCCAAAAAAAGTCGATTTTGGGGTGATTGCACCTTGAAAAATAGTTTAGAGGCCGATTTGCCACTTTAGCCGAAAATTAAGAGCACTCTTAGAGCATCTCTAATAGTACTCTTTATTTTAAAGAATATTTTTTTGCATAATAAGGAGCATCTCAAAGAATTTTTAAATATAAAGAGTGAAAAAATTTAGACAACTCCAATAGACTCTTTATATTTTTAATCTTCATTTTGTTTTATCCAATAAACATTAATATTTATTTTTTTTCCTCATTTATTTTTACTAGATTTTTCTTTATTTATTTAATTTTTTCCCTCAAAAGAGAACAATCTTTTCAATAAATAGATAAATATTAATTAATATTTTGTATAAAAAATTAAATTATTTTAGATTAAAGAGTAAAATTTGAGTTATGTAGAGAGAAACTCCGTCCTAAAATAAAATACAGAGAATATATTGAAGGATTTTTTTTTTAGCTCTTCAAAATAGAGAATTTTGGTTAAATAAAGAGCATCTCTCTTAAACCTTAACTGCTTAGCGAATCAAATGCATCAGCAATTCAGCGCCCAGGGATGGCTTTAGCTCAGCGTGTCTCAAGTTAAACCGTGAGTCTGAGTCTGCCTTTTGCATTTCTTCTCTGTTCCTTTTATTAGCCCTCCCTCTCCACTGAACGCACTGATCTTTGTTCAAAAAAAAAAAAAAAAAAACGCACTGATCATTTCTCTACCAAAAAAAAAAAAAGGCAGCTCTTAACTTTTGAGAGATGTGGCGGTGCGTGGGTCGTGGGCTTCGTCTTCCTTCATCTTCATCTTCCTCTTCGTCTACTAGATCTCACATTTCCAGATTTTTCTCTACTGAATCTGTATGTCCTCCTCATTTTCTTTTTGTAGTTTTTTTTTTCAATGTAATCTTTAGGGTTTTTAATAGTAATCTATTTGTTGAGTGCTTTTGCTCTGTTTGGGAGCTAAAACTTTTGTGTTGATCGAGATTGAGATCGCTGTAAAATGACAAACCCAATTCTAGTTTTCAGCTTTCTTGATTCTGTTTGTTTGATTGATTAGGGAGAGCTCTTCTCTGTATTCCAGGAAACCAAATATTATATTTCTTAAAGCATTTCTTTTTAGTTTGTTCAATTCAAGTGTGTGTTGAGATTTTTGGTTTATTAAGTTGGTATTGAAATTTTTTTTTTCCTATGATTATTATTTGGCAGAGTGTGGGGCGGTCCTCATATACAGTTGTTGATCATACCTATGATGCAGTTGTCGTAGGAGCAGGTGGTGCAGGGTTGAGAGCTGCCATTGGGCTCTCAGAGCATGGATTTAACACTGCTTGCATTACCAAACTTTTCCCAACTCGTTCGCATACTGTTGCTGCTCAGGTACAGTTTTATACCATGTATAAATTTAGATAAATCCATTCTGACTTCATTGATTTGATATATTTTTTTATGCTTCTTGGTTGATTGTAAATTTGGTATAAAAAAAGAAAGCTCATACTTTTGATTGTAGTTAATTTTCCATTGATCATTGGCCTCCTAATGTGGCATGGGAATTATTAGGTCTGTGCCTTCTTTTGTGTCTATTCTGATACATACTTGGAATCACAAGTGCATCTCTGTCATTGGCATTTGATGTTTTATTTAAATATGTGTTGGATTGGGTTTGTTACCAAATGCCTAACCATAATTAATGCCAGCCAGATAAGAGATCCTGTATAAATTCTCTACTAATTTTGGGAATTCTGTAGGGTGGCATCAATGCTGCTTTGGGAAACATGACGGAAGATGACTGGAGATGGCACATGTATGACACTGTCAAGGGAAGTGATTGGCTAGGTAAGTCACCTTTTCTAGCTTGGAACTTCAATATGCCGGTTTGGCATTCACTCACTTACTAATTAGAAATAGGAAGTTAAGGACCTGCTTTGTATTTATTTTCATTCTTTGTGCTTTGTTTTGTACTTTCCGAATATAAAAAGTTTATCTTTGGAAAATGAGTTAAGAAATCCAGAAAAACCACTTCATATGGTATTCTGGAGTTGTGAAAACAGTTTCTCTGTTTTAAGAAATTAGTGATAAATATAAATATTTCAATGATTTAGTTTAGTTTGAAAATTGAGCAAAAAACAAAAACTGAAAAGAGAACTGATACCAAAGAGGCCTTATTTGATTGTAAAGTAAATAGTTCCTTTTAATTATATATTGGACTAAAATTTTATGCCTTTTTACTTGATTTTTTCTTTATGAATTAGAAGATAAATTGGTGTTCAGCTCAGTAGATTAATGCACTTGTCTTGGTTTCTCATGTGTTTATTAAAATGCAATCTACCTGCAACAGAATGCCTACCTTAAGTTTTTTGACAATCAGAAATGTCCCTGTACTTTCAATCAACAAGGCTTTGTCTAATGGTGTGAACTTGACAGAATTCACTTTCTGCTATGTTGATAACCCTTATTAGTCTTTTTGTCCCTTCTTCTTCATTGTACATTGATATTTGAGGATTTTTCTGCAGGTGATCAGGATGCCATTCAATACATGTGTAGGGAAGCACCAAAGGCAGTCATTGAACTTGAGAACTATGGATTACCATTTTCTCGAACAGAAGATGGACGAATTTATCAGCGTGCATTTGGTGGTCAGAGTCTAGATTTTGGAAAAGGTGAAACTAAATTGTCATTGGAATGTCAATGACTGAGCTGCATGATCTTTTCAATAGCTTTCTGATATGGGTTCTTATTGATGTAACCAATGCAGGTGGACAGGCATACCGTTGTGCATGTGCTGCTGACCGAACCGGGCATGCTCTTTTGCATACCCTCTATGGTCAAGCTATGAAACATAATACACAATTTTTTGTGGAATATTTTGCGTTGGATCTCCTAATGAATAGTGACGGTAAGTTTGTAAATATGCTTTTCAGTTAGGTTGGTACTATTATATAATTATGGGAACTGTCATAGAACCAGATGCAAGAGATTAAATATCTCTCTTTATAGTCTTTGTGTCCTGAATGTTCTAAATGTTTTTAACATGTGCTTTCTTTGATTAGCAGTTTTTCTTTTCTGATGATGTGATTTGACCAGTATAGTTACATTTTTGCTCACTTCTCACGGATGTGTTATACACATGTTTGTCAAATCATCATGCGTGATAATAGTAAAGAGTTGGGAGGAAAAACCCTGTTCCTTGCAGTTGGTCTCCACATAAGAATCAATCATAGAGACCCAAGTCCATGCATGCACAAATAAACATATGTGAACATGCAAATGATTCTTGGTGCATGCAGGAACAGGCTTGAACGTCAGTATTTTTCAAAATTTTTAGGGATGTTGGATGACTAGAGTCCAGGATTTCAAATTAGTGAAATAAAAGAAAGTACATAGAAGGGGAACTACACTAAGATTGGGCATCATATTTTGTTGAGGGAGGGTATGGAGATGCATGTGCACAAAAGTAAAAATGCAATAGTATAAAAAGGTTGAACACGTTTTATTTTTCTAATTCTGATGTCAGTATGTCCATTATATTTTGTGTCTTGTTGATTTATATGTAGCTGCATTGACTTTTTCAGTATATATAAAAATACTTTTTTTGTCTATAGGCACATATTGCCCATACACAACAGTGCTTATTTGGGGCCTTTTCACCAGGGAAACTGTAGATAATTTTTTTTTAAGTATAATACACGAAATTGGTCTAATACACGTAGTAGCATTTGGTATGTAATAGCTTGATTGTATAAAAATTGGCTAAATTGATAATTGATAGTTATTTAGAGCCTCTTCCCCAGGAATTCGTGGACAAAGTACTTCTGGTCATGTGGAGGTTGTCTAGTGAAAATTGACTGGTAACAATTTTTATGATATTCAGGCAGCTGCCAAGGAGTGATTGCATTGAATATGGAGGATGGAACATTACATCGATTCCGTGCTGCTTCCACCATCTTGGCCACAGGGGTATTATAGTTGTAGCTGATGCTTATTTGACGTTAAATGCTTGAAAAGAGATTCTTTTGTTTTCAGTCAATTTGTTTTGTTCTCGCTTGTTTTGTTTAGGGTTATGGAAGAACATACTTTTCTGCAACCTCAGCTCATACATGTACTGGAGATGGCAATGCTATGGTTGCACGGGCTGGGGTTCCGCTCCAGGTTTACTTTGTTTCTTAGACTTAAAGTGAGTTTATATTAATTTTGATATCTAGAAGTTATTTTCTTCTGACACATTATTTCTACAGGATCTGGAATTTGTTCAATTCCATCCTACAGGAATATATGGGGCCGGCTGCTTAATTACTGAAGGTTAGTACTGTTTTGAATTAAAAAAATCAACTATCCTGACTCTTCTTCCATGAGCTGTAATTGTCAAACTTATTAATTTGTCTAATCAGTTGATTGGAGAGTTCATTGCAAGTCAAGCAAAATCCTGTATGACCCTTTTTGCTTTTGTAGGATCTCGTGGCGAAGGTGGTATTCTTAGGAATAGTGAAGGTGAGCGATTCATGGAAAGATATGCTCCTACAGCAAAAGATCTTGCATCTAGAGATGTTGTCTCAAGGTCTATGACAATGGAGATTCGAGAAGGTCGTGGTGTAGGTAAGTATGATGGTTTTCCCAAATTAATATTTTTACTTTTCTGGCAGATTGTTTAATGCTATTATTTTTACTTGGTACTTTGGATTATTAATTGAGCACAATGAGGTGTGGCTCTCCCCTCTGTCATCATCTTATTACCCCACTTGTTTGAACTTGAAGCCACATAATAAAGGAGATCCTTGAGTACAGTATACAAGATTTTGTTTAATAAAGAGATCTGCATTTGTTGCTGTAACTCCTATTTGTGGTATTGCCTGAAGCATTTAGCTGATGATGGTTCTGTCCTGAATAACCCAGTCCATGACCTGCATAAGTGTAAAAGATCTGATTTTAGTTCTGCAGGAATAGTAAATATTAATGTCACTAATAATGCATTAGTACTGTTTATCTGTGCTTACAGTTGTCCATGTTTTGTTAAGTAAAATGCTCTTGTGAATTTTTTTTTTTTTTTTGGAGTTAGCAACTGCCCACGATAACAGTTTCAAGCATGTAAAGCAATTTTGGTATTGGTGTTGGACAGGACCTTTAAAGGACCATATCTACCTTCACTTAAATCACTTGCCTCCAGATGTACTGAAAGAGAGGCTCCCTGGTATTTCTGAAACTGCTGCCATTTTTGCTGGTGTTGATGTTACAAAGGAACCCATCCCTGTGTTACCTACTGTGCATTACAATATGGGTGGAGTTCCCACAAATTACCATGGAGAGGTGAGTTAGTGATTTGCATATGATGTACTGCCAGTATTAGTACTTCTGACCAATATTGGGCTTGATGCTCCATTGAGACACCAACTGATCAATGGGGGCTCAGTTTGGGGATGCTGCTTCCCCCCCAAAAAAAGAAAGAACTTTTTATTCATCCAGCTGCCCCTAGGTTGTGCGGCTGGGTCCACTGCTGCATTTAGACTTCAGATAGAGTATGTTTGAAACATATATGTTTAGGTTATATTTATGAAACATCTAATTTCAAGAATGAGAGTTTATCTGCCTGACATGAAAGAATAAATTTCTTCACTGAAACTGAAATGAGAGAATACTTTTTGACATCATCATTCTTTACCTGATTTTCAGGGTTCCTATTTTGTTAATTTATGTGCTTATTCATTCTGCAGGTGGTAACAGTGAAAGGAAATGATCCTGATGCTGTGGTTCCTGGACTCATGGCTGCTGGAGAGGCAGCCTGTGCATCAGTTCATGGTGCCAATCGACTTGGTGCAAATTCTCTTCTTGACATTGTTGTTTTTGGTCGAGCATGTGCAAATAGAGTGGCAGAGATCCAGAGACCAGGTTACAGCTAATGAATTGGTAGTATCCGTTGTCTTATATTGTAGTAAGGCTCAACAATTTAACAACTTTGACTTTGACATTGTAGGTGAGAAACAAAAGCCTTTGGAAAAGGATGCTGGAGAGCAGACCATTGCATGGCTGGACAAATTACGGAATTCAAATGGATCTACTCCAACTTCAAAAATTAGGTTAAATATGCAGAGGATAATGCAAAATAATGCTGCTGTTTTCCGTACACAAGAAACATTAGAAGAAGGTATTTAAATTGCATCATTTGATATATTGTCTTCCCTAATATATCATAATTTTAAGAGTGATATGGATGTTTTGGCAAGTAACTAGTATTGATTTTGTTACATTCTTCCCTCTTATTTTGTTTATTCCTCTGATGGGGAGCCTTTCCTGAATCCTAATTGGAATTTCATTGCATAAGGTGTGAAAATAACCTCTTTGCAGGAGCAGGGGAATAGTTGACCCTCACATTGTAGGAAGCCTCATGTCCTAAAGACTTTCTTTCTATTACCCTTATTCTTTTCCTATCTTGTGCCCTTTACTTTCTTCCGTCCTATTTTCTTATGTAGTTGCATGGTCTGAAGGCAGGACCTTAGGCTCAAATTTTCATGTTATTGTGATTTGCTAATGGTTTGACTTCACACCGTTACATTTTCTGTTGGTTGTCATTAGCATATTTCAATTATTTCTATTGCTACCACAGGCTGTCAGCTGATTGACAAGGCATGGGAGAGCTTCCATGATGTTAAGTTGGAAGATCGAAGTTTAATATGGTATATTGTAGTTTGAAAATTTCAGTGATCAAATTGTTCTCTTCATTGGTCTGTCAAATGATCTTTAATCCTGGTATTATCTGATGACAGGAACTCTGACTTGATAGAGACTGTAGAACTAGAGAACCTTTTGATAAATGCCTGTATTACCATGCATTCTGCTGAGGCCCGAAAGGAAAGCAGAGGAGCACATGCCCGTGAAGACTTTACTGTGAGTTTGGTTATGTTTTTATTTATTAAAATTCATCTTTGTTGCTGCTATTCTTCTATTAAATCAAATTTCCTTGATTCTGCAGAAAAGAGATGATGAGAACTGGATGAAGCACACTTTGGGGTAAGTTCTATTTTTGTTACACTTCTGTTGAAGATTGAATAGAAAGGTTTATACAGTTAGGGGCCTGTCAAAGTAGGCGTGGATATGGTAAAGTGGGCGTTATTAAAGGCTTTTTTTTAAAAAAAAAAAATGGTAAAGGCAAGGGTTATATATATATTTTTAGTTGTTTGGGAGGGAGGTATGGTAAATGATAGAGTATCATATCCTGTTCAGTTTATAAAATCAGAACAATTCTATTTTGTTTGTTTGGGTGGTAAAATAAAGAAATGCTAGTGTCAAAATTATAAAAAAAATTGTCTAGAAAATAGACCAACAACATAGTGTAAAATGACCGAGGCATTCTATTAGACGTGAGCCCAATAACTCAAAAAAAAAAAAAAAAAAAAAAAAAAGGACCAAGCCTAACACAAAATTTGAGAAAGCAATCAGAAGAAAGTTCAAAATTAAGAAGCCATGGCTATGAAATTAAATAATACTAGAAAGTTGTATAGAGTTTGATCTAAGATATTGGCATGCTACTGCTGTACAATAAATTAAGAAACAAAGGAAATTTGAGCCTCCTCTACTGTGAGCTGTGATTTTTCAAAAATTATTTTGTTTTGTTTTTTATTTATAACAAGTTTTTGCTTTTAGTATTAAATTCACCATAAAAACTACGTACTTCTCGTTCAAAAATTATAAAAATAAATTGTCTATAAATCTCTTATATTATTATAATAAGAAACATAAAAATTATATTAGTAGAAATCAAATCATTTAAAATTTATTTTTTACCTAATTAATAGATTCTTTTTATATAAATTTAAATGATAAGGTTTTTATATTCTGTAACTACTAAATGTGTGTGCGTGCGTGCGTGTTCATCATTATTTAGGTATGAGAGACCTTTTAACTAATATTTTTAAATTTTTAATTAACTTTACAGTATTTATGGCTTATTAACTAATTAATTAAATTATTTTTATATATTTGTTTGTGTCAATTATCTATGGTTTTATAAAATTAGAAACCATAAGCAAATCATTATTTGTTAAAGCGGTTTTAAAAATTGCACTAAAACTAAATTTAGCAGTTCGGTTAACCATTTTTTTGGATTTGGTTTTTCGGTTTTTAGTTGGTGGATCAGTTTATCAGTTTTATTTGCTCACCTCTAGTAATGACCCATTTAATTTCATAGTTACTTACATTGCAGGAAGTTGAATTCATGTCACATTAGTTCATAACAGAATATTGAGACTCCATAACTCTTCTTTTGGTGCCCATCAAGATAATTTGGTAATTTGGATAAAATTCCAGTAAAAATGATGCGATTGTAATGTTAATTTATACTAACAGGATGCATTTTGATGAAACTTTTAGCACCCAAGTTAATGATATGTTTTTTTTTTTAAATCATTAGTCAGCCTTTTTCTCAAATTTACGGGATGTCAAGTAATCAGATATGTTGAGATGGACAACAAAATCAGTTATTAATCTGTTGAATTAGTTTAGTATGTGATATAGATATTGTCGGCATTCCCAAAATAAAAAAAAAAAGATTGTCGGTCTTTGATGTTATTTTCTGTCTGAGAAT
This sequence comes from Mallotus japonicus, assembly GCA_949634005.1. Classification (NCBI taxonomy): domain Eukaryota; kingdom Viridiplantae; phylum Streptophyta; class Magnoliopsida; order Malpighiales; family Euphorbiaceae; genus Mallotus; species Mallotus japonicus. The sequence goes on along the minus strand of CATIWK010042451.1, from coordinate 1,199 downwards.
GTAAAATTTAGTTTTTTTTTTCTTCTTGTTTATACCTGTAGTAGAGCTTTTACTGTTAACTAGTTGCCTTCTATCACTCCAATGAAGGACATTGGGCAATTGATGGTGAAGGTAGTGCTAGTAGGCGTAGGGATGCTATGAGTGGGACTATTACTAGTTAAGGGTAACATAAGAGAATAAAATTTACATCCAGCTAAATAAGTGGAAATTATAGTTGATTTTCCTAGATTTGGTACTCTAAAACCCAATTTCTTTTTCATTTGATTTGCAGATATTGGGAGAATGAAAAGGTCCGACTCGATTACAGGCCGGTGCATATGAACACATTAGATGATGAAATTGAGTCATTCCCGCCAAAAGCTCGTGTTTATTAATGCATTTTTACTTGGTCTTTTGTGGGGATTGGTCACCCCGTCATAATAATAACAAACCTGAGGATGCAATAAATTGTTGTAAATGCAGCGTTTTGGCAATAACTAGCCGGTGCAATTTGCGCTGTTTTTGTTATCATAAATTATTGGTTTCAAATTTTATTAAATTTTAATTATATATATATATTTTAATGTATTTCTTAATTTGTTAGATATAAAAATAACAAAATAAAAAGAGATATATATTTGGATTATTTTTCTCAAGATATATGTGGAAATACATCATAGATACGGATTAAGATTTATTCAAAGACTAATTTTTGGTCGATCAAAGATAGAAATAAATTTAATATTTTTTAATTAACTGAAAAAATAAAAAATGATATTTCAAATTAAAAATTACAATTTACCTGAAGATAAAAAGAAAAAAATAAAATACAGTCCACTTAGTTTAAAAAGCGACCGTAATGAACTATTTTAAGACTAGGATGGTTTAACCAAATTATAAAGGATTTGAAATAATTGGACCAAAGAAATTAATTTTCTTTTGCGGGGGTCGGTATAAAAAAAATTAAATATTTGTGATTCTTTACAATTTTGTTTTAAATTTTTTATTTTGGCAGATGTCTTACTTTCAAAAATTATCAACAATTTTATCACAAATAGGTGAGTGTGTAATGAACTATTTTAAAAGTGGGATGATTTGACAAAATTATAAAGAATTCAAAATAATTTGACAGAAAAATTAGTTTTGGAGGCATATTAGTATAAAAAAGTTCAGAGGCTTGTAATTTTTTTTACAATTTTATTTCAAATTTTTAATTTTGA
>CATIWK010042442.1:0-16894 GCA_949634005.1 Mallotus japonicus | reverse complement strand
ACGACGTCGTTTTATGCTTATATGAACAGTCCTTCGGTTTTTCGGTCGGTTCGGGAAACCCAAAAACCCAACCGAACCGAAAACCGAAGACCGATTTTCAGCAAATCTTTGAACCGAACCGCACTTTTCTCATTCTCGGTTCCAAAACCGGCCTTGCATATAGGTTCGGTCCGGCTCGATTTTCTCGGTTCGGCCGGTTTTTGCTCTCCCCTACCAGGGAGGCATTTTTGGTGTTGCAAAAATTATAATTGCAACATGACATTCGAATGGATCGATGATTCCTTAGATGAAAGATCTGGGAGAATTATAATTGGTCTTCTGAGAAGCAAAGCTAAGGTTGAAAATGAGTTGCAGAATCACAAGGTTAGAGAGAAAAGATTGTGGGTTGCAGTGATATTGTTGTTGTTTGTTGTTATGTTCAAAATGTGTTAATGTCAGTTGTTGATGGGATTCTGTAGGATATAAAAATGTAGTTGACTGTATTTAGGGTTATTTAGGGGTTAAGGAAGTGTAGTTGATGGGTATTGTAAAAACCCAATGAATCTATGTATGAAGAAGATTTGGTTAATGAAAGGGGGATATATATGAGTAGCAAAAAAATATTGTATGAATTATGAATATTTTCTGAGTTCAATTGTTTGTTTGGGTGTTGGTAATAGAAGAAAAATGCAGTTGGTTTGGTGGATTATTTTCTCAGTTCAATACCCATTTTGGGTGTTGGTAATGGAAGAAAAATGCACTTGGTTTGGTGGATTATTTTCTCAATTCAATACCCATTTTGGGTGTTGTTTATGTAAGAAGGATGCATTTCATACAGATTGAGGTCTGAACCTGGAGCTTCAATTGCAGATTGGTTCTTTGATTTGAGCAGTTGCAAATTGGTTATTGGTCTGCTTTGGTGTCATTATTGTTCATCCTTAATCTGGAGCGTCAAGCACAACATCCTTAAATAATTGATATGATATCAGTAACTAAAGGAAACATTACAAAACTAATTAACCATAACCAATTTGTCATCTACAATGATAAGAGCAGCTAAAACTATAGAAACTATGGAAATTGGCAATTAAAAAGAGCAGCTAAAATTTCTATTCCATTAACAATAGAAAAGTTCACAAAGGAGCTGCTATATGATTAGAGTTGCTACTAGGTAAAGGCTACATGCCTAACCTTCAATAATTCAAACAAAAGGAAGCTACCATGTTCATATGGTTCCCAATTAAGAACAATAGCAACATGTCAACCATGTTAGTATAATTCCTGAATAGGCAAAATAATCAACATTTTTCTACAGTCTTGTTGATTTCATGATGTCCTTTGAACCTTCCTTGTGCCTTCATCTTCTTTCCTAAACTCTTGACTGGACTTGTCCTTTCTCTTGAAAGCATTTGCAATCGCTTTAGACTGAAACAAAAAATCCACAGAAAATTTATAAGTATTTGCATTAATCAAGCAATTTCCCTTTAACAAATCATAAAGCAAAGTTCATAACTAACACCTGTAATTGAGTTGATGTAATGAAATGCTTTCCACCCTTCTTAAAACCTTCAACCTTTTTAATCATAAAGCTAGGTTCAGGTTCATTACCTAACCTGAGCTTCCCACCTAATTCAATAATTCTTTGGCTTCTTCTTTGAGGCTGCAAAAATTACACCATCAAGCCACCAATAATTTACATTTTAAATTAAACACCATTTTCATAGTCTGACCAAACAACCGACACATGTAAAGTCTAAATTAATAATAAGAAAAAATTAAACTTACATCAATAATGATTGACGATGTATTCAAGTATGTGTAAACCCCATAACCTTTTGGTGGTTGACTTGCAAAGCCTAGTGGAGGCAGAGGTGGCTTCCAAGACCTTAAACCACCTGGCTGTGTCACAACAGCATATGTAGGTGTCCTCTTTCTGCTATAGCTAATTTCACAGTCTTTACTTTTCTCTTCGTTAACTTTTGAGGAACCAAAAACACATGCCTTCAACCCTTCAAGTCCAATGTTAGCCTGCCAAATTGATTACTATTAATAAGCCAAATTTATTTCAATAAAAAAAGAAGACAACTTGTTAGCATAGAGCATGTGATAACCTGATTTACATTATCAGATTCAGTTGCATCTGAATTAAAGAGTCTGCTTGTTTCAGTAACATCTTATTCCTTGTTCTTTCTTTTTCCACCATGAGTCTGAAAAAAAAAAAGAAAATTTAAATAAAGTTAGTTTCATGACATGGTTGAAAAAATAAATTAAAAACAGATTTGGCTTGAAATACTCACTGCCATTTTCTTTGTCCTTTGAATGGAAGGTTGATGCTGTTGTACCTCCTCATGGACAGCCTCATTGACCGAGTCAGCTCCTCTTGATTTTCTCAATTCAGGGCATGTTTGCTTGTTGTGGCCTTGTTGATAATATACATGGCATATCATCTTCCTGCCCTTTCTAGTTAACTTAGTTCCATTTCCTCTTTGTTCATATTCTTCTAGCCTTCTATTCTTGGCAGATCATCCGAGCATCCTCTTGTCTAGAGGTGGTTGAGGTGGGTTAATACCAGATTTCACCCAAAATTTTTTTCTATTCACACCCTCCATTATATGCGAATAAGTTTCCTGGTACGCTGCTTTCTTGTATACATCATGAACAAAATCTTCTGGATTCTTCTCAATGTGGTGAATTGCACAAATGGCGTATGGACATGGAATCCCTATCAAGTCCCAGGATCTACAAGGACAGGTTCTGTTCTTCAAACTGACCACATATGTATCTCATTTGTATCCCACTTCAAACCTATTTTCGCCATTCCATAGCAGATTACATTTTATACTTTCAATACAATTATCATAGAGCTTCTTTCTAATGCGAGGACCAAATTCACAAATCCACTTATCACACTTTGCTCAATTGTCCCTTAACCTAGTCATAACCATTTTCCTCATGCCCTCCAACATAAAGTAAATATTTTTATCCCTAAACTCCACAATTTGCCCATTGAACATCTCAACCAGATTATTATCCACAATGTCACACTTAACTTTAGAGTTGAAATATGCTCGACACCAATGTATTGGATGCATGTTTAACATATCCTCAAATCTTTGAGGTGTCAGCTTCTTCAACTCCTCCATATTAGTCTCAAAATCAGCCATATTGTTTGATTTTGCACATGCCCATAAATGTTGCTTCAAGCCCTTCAACTTGTGCTTCTTTCTCCAATTGGCATAGAGATGCCTTGCACAACATCTATGCTCTGCATTTGGAAGCAACTGCCCAACAACATCTAACAACCCCTGAACACATTAAATGAACAACATTCACTTGATCAAATACTAAAATGTAAAGTAGCTTAAAACTTATAATTATAAATGTAATATACATAATAAATATATAAGTAGAAAAAAAAATTACCTTTTGTTGATCAGTAATTATGGTCCATCCACTGCCATCATCCATTTGAAGATCTTTAATTAGCAATTCTAAGAACCAATGCCAAGTAACACTATTTTCAACAGTCATAACCGCCTAAGCAACAGGGAACATCTGGTTGTTCCCATCCTTTCCAACAGCAATAAGAATTTCTCCTTTGATTGTTCCTTTAAGAAAACAACCATCTATTCCAATGATCCTCCTACATCCTCCTAAACCCCTTCTTTAAGCAATCAAAGCTAATGTATAGTCTTTCAAAGAATGGAAATTGATCTCGAATTGGTCTACACACTCTCATTTCAGTTGTACTCCCTGGATTAGACCTTTGAATTTCACTTAAGTAATCCCAAAGTAGCCCATACTCCTCTTTTAAGTCTCATTGTAGTTTTGCTAATGTTAACATCTTAGCTCTTCTAAATTGGGTTATTGTTAGTGCAACCTTAATATCCTCCTTAACCAACTCTTTCAAATCTACTAATCTTATTGCATGAATACATTTTTATTTATACAAATAGTTAGCAACTAACCATTTTGCTGTCACACTTTTATTTCTAAATGTAACAGGGCAATTATGTTTTTTGTAATACGTTTTAATCTGAAAATGGTGACTCACACTATTAAAGCTTGCAAAGACAACCCAAGGACATGTTTTTTTACCATATTCAACTCTAATCTCATAAGTTGTGTTTCTTGTAAATTTAACGAAGCGTCTTTCTTGGATTGCATACCTGGTTATAACTTCTTTGAATTGACTTGGGCTTCTAAATGTCATGCCCAAAGCTAGTTCTAGCTAGTTCTATCTTTTCTGCATTTGGATTAAAAGCAGGATATTTGCTTTTTATCCTTATTGCATGTTCACCATCTTCATCATCTGAGCTCGTGCAACTCCAGTCCCCATCAAAATTGAATTCTTCATCTGAATACAAACCAAAATCTTTTGCTTCTTTTCTCCAATTCTGAAAATTTTTTCTAACAGTTTTAGAAGTAACAGTTGCTGCTTCTTCACTCTGAAATTATTCTTCTATAACTGCATGAGATCTCCTTTGATTGCTGCTTGGTTGACTGTTCACTATGGTACTTTGTTGTGTGGTTGACTTTCTCAAGGATGCGCTTGCTGTCTGTAACTCATCATCATCTTGGTCAGATGGAAGATCACAGTCCACAAGCAGATCATGATCCTCTTCAACATTAATCCTATCAATCTCTACATGAAGATCTTCATCACCATGCACTGCACTGCCTGAACCAGCTACTGCATTGCTTGAACCTCCCACTTCATAAGCTAAACCAACCACTGCATTGCTTGACCCATTTAGGCCTGCTGCATTAGTTCTAGGAATCTCCTCACCTCTGAGCAATTCTTCTCTAATTTGACTAAGCACATCATCTTCCAAGCAATCTTCAATATTTACTTCAGGCACAGATCCAAGAAAAGCATTAACCTCCTTAGCTAATGAAGGCTTTGTAACCTCATTTACTGTCCCTCTTACATAACTATCACCCCCAGATGGTTCAGCATTTAATGCAGCAGACCCTTCTTGCTGCTCACTACTGCCCTGCACCAACTCACAGCCACCAGGACCCTTTGCCACCTCACAGCCACCATTTTCCTTACAACCCTCACTATAACCATCTATTAAACCCTCACACCTATTTTCTAAGCCACTTTCAACTGTTGGATCTTTATCCCCATCACACAATTTATGCTCCACATACAACTGTATTCTCAAATATTTTTTTAGAATCTCTATAAAGCTACGTACTGACCCCTTATGCAATAGCAACAACCTATGTGCTAATGGCATATGAGGTTTCCTAAAGTGCACTTTCCCAACCTCTTTATTACCCAACTTGTCCTTTATGATGTTTTTTATACCATCAAGCGAAGCTTCAAAAGAAGAAATTTTTTCTATATTTACCTTAAAATGCACTTTCATTTCTCCAACGTAGCTTTTCTCTAAAGCACTAGGACCACTGACAAATAAACCCCCACACCATATTTCAACAACATGGTCCTTATTGCTATAAAAAAAAAAAAAAAAAAAAAGACAAACAAAGACTTAGTTCATACTTCATACACTTATAAATTCAAATGTAAGAAAGCTAAACCACACATTCATTACAATTGTGCTTTGAATGTTCCCAAATCCATCACAAATATGACATCAACAATTAACAACAAAATAAAAAAGTTATACATACCTATTCAATTTTTCCTTCGGCATTTTCATCTACTTCTCCAGTGTTCTTCTTTCCTTAGCTCCACTGATTTCCAATTTCTTTGTTTAGATGTAAAGAACCCTAACTAAATCTCATCTTCCCCATTATTTCTTTTCCTCCTCAAGGACAACAATGAATAAATTTTTTTTTTTTTAACGTTAGGTATTGGGCTTTTTTCTTTTTCAATTAGCTTAAGGTCATTTTTGTCAGCTCAATAGCTTTAGGATGATGTGGCGGTCCACATGTGAAATTGTGGGTCCCATTCTCGCCGACTCAGCACTCCACCAGTTTATGGCTGGTCAGAACCACTACATTGATATGATATTAATTAGTCTGACCACTTGATTGTTAAAAACAAAACAGTTCGCCCACCAAAATAGAAGAAATTAGAAAGTTGAACCACCATTTGTGTAATTTATCCTATATATACATTTAAAATGTTGAACTCTAAAGTCATTAAGCCAAAAATTTGACAAGTGTCTATCTTCATGTTTGAGTATTCACTCTAAAATCTAATGTGTCAAATTATTAAAAATCCTAAATTTTAATTAAAAAATATATTTACCATATACTTAGTATTATTTTTAACTAAAACAATATATATATATATATATATATATCAAATTCTAAAAATATTTTTATACTACATATTTTTATACCTTAAATCACTCAAATATTTATTTAGTATTATTTTTCAACTAAAACACTAATATATATATATATATATATATACTATAATGCTAATCTAATAATTTTAAAAAAATATTCTTATTATAACTAAAAAATTTATGGTAACAAAGATTAAAGAAAATAAAATTAATATGACATATTTCATTTTATTCAGCTAAAAATTTGAGAAGTGTCTCTTTTCATAATTCAACATTAACTCCTAAAGTCTTAGGTGTTAAATTATTAAAATCCACAATATTTTTCTATAAAAAAATTTTAATTTTTTTTATTAAAATATACATGTTTTATTTAATATAAAATACTCTTATTTAACTATATTTAAAACATTACTCTTTATTTTCATAAAAAATAATATCTTTTATTTTAATTGAAACATTCTATTATATTCAAATAAAAACACTTTTCTTTTTTTAACCTAAAAATAAAAAAATTAATTTTTCATCCATTTTCTATATGCATTTTATTTTATTTATTTCACGACTAGTTAAAATAAATTAACAAATCGGTTTCAAAAAAAAAAAATAAATTAACAAATTAAAAAATTTGCTCATAACTTTAAGAGAACCCATAGATATTAGGCAGGTAGCTCCATCCACACCATGGGCCTGAAAAAGGATCTCTCTCAATACTCCCATTTTTATTCTATTTGGCGTCGACCATCAGCAAAGCAGCAGCAGTAGCATCATTTCTTCTTCGTCTCCTCGCCTCTACCATTTCGACCTGATCGCTGCTATCACAGCTCAAAAAAATGGCAGATTTCGATACCCAAAAGCCTCTGAGAAAAATAGCAGAGGCGTTTAAAGAACTAGCAGCGACTTTAAATTCCTCAGAAACGACGTCCTCTTCTTCTTCTATCGATTTAGAAGTTGCGCCTTTTTCACGAGCTTGCTCTCTTGTGTCTCCGCTTTTCGGTTGCTTAGGCATTGCTTTTAAGTTTGCAGAAATGGATTACGTCGCTAAGGTTGGTTCTTGACAAAAAATTTCAGATTTTTTAGGGTTCATTCGTTCAGATTTTGTTGTTATACTTGATTTTGATAGCAACCCTAACAGGTTCGTGATCTTGGGGAAGCGTCGAAATCGATTGGGACATTGCAAGAATTGTTGAATAGAGATATAGAAGGGAATTGTGTTAGAGAAGGTGGAAGCCATTCAAGAAATCTTTTGAGGGTTAAGCGTGGTCTTGATATGGTCAAGGTGCTATTTGAGGAAATTTTAATTACAGAGTACGTGCACGGTTCATTTCATTAATTTAGTAATAATTGCACGTTGGAATTGTGCAAGATTCGAACTGAATTGAATTCAATTCCTGCAAAATCAAGTCAATTTTAGCATGAAATGTGTAGTTTTTTTTCTTAGAATTTCTTTCAATTGAAATTTTTGCAACTAAACTGATGTAAAATTCACATACCTTGTACCATGTATTTGTTTTTTTAGTAAAAACTGTAGATTTGGGTTCAGTTCATATTCTGCTCTGTTATGTCTTCACTGACAACAGTTGTGTACGACTTCCCATGTTGTTGTGTATCTTTTCGATATCCAACTTTGAAATTTGTTGTCTAATTGTCAATTGTTTGATCTGTGTTCCAGGGATGGGGCAGTTTTACCTCTAAGGTTTACATTTTGTAGCTTTTGATTGATTTTAGGATTATCCTGTGGTTATATGTTTACAGACTAGTGTTTAATTTGATTGGGGTTTATTAGAGTGAAATTGTGGAAAATGGTGAAGCATGGTGGTGGGAAAAATCATTCAGGATAGTTTTCTGCAACGTATTGGGTGCAATTTTATCGTTCATTTGTGATTTGGTCAAAAGCAAGGGAGAAGGGATAACTTTGATTGAATTGAACTTTAGCTCATATATTGGTTGGACCCCAATACCACACGCTCATGCCTACAATGTAAATATATATGTTTGTATTCATGTATCAGTAGCAACAACAGATTGTGATCATTATACATATTAAAATTTCTGATGGATGTATAGCATTATGAAGCATTCAACTGTCCTTTCTTTGGAAAGGGAAAAGTAAAACTTCAAAGGAGTGCGTTATATTTATTTTGAGAGTTCAAATGTTGTAAATTTCTCTGGCTACTTTGGGACAAGGATCGTTACTATGAGAGAAAATAACGTAGTTCATATTTGAAAGTTGAAGGTACGGGCTCATTGTTTGATTTGTTCAACGATGTTCACAAAACTAATTCATGTGAATTTGTGTGGGTGAGGAGTTATGGAGCTAAAACTTTTGTTTAAATTTTTATTTAAGCTGTTAATTGATGTTGAAGGTTTAGATCTGTCATTAATGCATTATGCTTACAACCTTGTTTAAACGAAAATGGAAAGTTATTTTGCTCATGTTGAAATTTAGCAGTGGGTGTAGTGAGCATGCATGAAATTAAGCTAAACAGTTAATATCCTTTTCCAAGGTGTGCAACTATTAATTGCAAACTTAAGCATATTCTCATTGATGCTGTGGCAGTTAATTGTTTTGATTTACTGACATTTTCTGTTATTGGCATGTTAGGGGGAATTCCTTGAAGGATCCAGCTTCCAAGGCCTATGCACAGGTATTTGCTCAGCACCATGGATGGGCTATCAGAAAAGCTGTTGGTGCAGGGATGTATGCTCTTCCAACAAAATCACAACTTTTAAACAAGTTGAAGGAAGAAGGTGAGTGCTTGCACCTATTGGTGCACCTGTTTCTGAAATTGCATTCTCAACAGGTTCTTGATGTGTATGCAAAGGACACATGCTTGAAGTGCTCATATTTAATGTCTTTCAAGTTGCTTATAAATCTTACTTGATATAGATCATACTTGTGCCTACTTTGAAATTACAAAGTTTTGTCTTTGGAATCTCTAATTTGAATATTTGCAAGAAACCAAGAACCATGATTTAGGTTCTAGACTTTAAACATTATCAATGGAGTTTACATTGAACAGATTTTTTTGTTTTTTTTTTTTTTGTGGGATCTGCTGTTTCTTGTTGGTTCCAGAATTTGCTATCAATGGGTACTAAAGAAAATGTTAATTGAATTGTAGAACTTGTTGTAGTTAAGTTATATTTGCTTTATAGTAAGGTCCTGAAAAAAATTATTTTGTTGTCTTCATTTATAATTGCTGGTTGTTTGATTGTGAACTTACCAGATTTCTTTGGTATTTCAGAGAGCTCAGCAAAGATTCAAATGGAATACTATATCGCTGCTTCTGCACTGGTCATTCAATACATTGACAAACTCTTCCTATCAAAAGAATTGGGTATAGATTGGTGAATAATGTGAATGGCACTGAGATGTATTTATTTTGATAGTCTTTGTTCCTTTCATATTCTTATTTTTGTCCAGAACGATATCATAATTCTCATGCATACAACAGAGGAACCATAGTTTAAATATTTGTTTCAGTCGTCTGCAAAACAATTCTTTCCATCTATCTATATTTATGTATATATAAAGCCATGTGGCTTGTCGTGTTTTGTAATCAAGAATTTGTTGGCGGTTGCCATATTATTGGGAGAAAATGAATGAAACTACACGTTTTTCTAAGAATTGTCTGGATAATCAATCATTTTCTGGAATTTATCAATTTTCAAATGGTTACAATTATATTAAAAAATTCAATGTAATTTTCATTATGTGATTATTTATCAAATCATGAAATATAAATTATTAATTTTGAATTTAATGATTAAAATTGTAAAATCGATGTCGACTGTAACTTTCAATATGTCTGATAATTTCAACAATGACAAAACCAATAGACTGAAGTCAATCTTCATTTTGCAAGAAAACGTGTATTAACATTTCTTATATTCTTTTTCAAAGGAAAACTCTTGGAAATTTCTTCATGCATAATTAGACTTGAACAGCACAACACACGTAAATACAATATAAAACTATTCCCTGGAATTTCTTGGACATTGAAATCTGATCATCATCTCCTTTTCTGACACCTTAGATGAACCTTCACCCTTCACTATCAGATCACCAACAGTTGTATATATACATATATATATATACAAGCAACAAAGAGCCCTAAATCAATAACAAGGTATATGCAACAAAGAGCCCCTGAGGTATACGTGCTAGCTAGTTCAAACAAACAGCAAAAACAAAGGGCAATGGCAACACTCTTGTCCAAGGTAGTGACAAAAACAGATGTCGAGAGTTATTTGTGCATCACTACTTCTTGCTCCCTAGAGCACCAGCAGCTACCTTTCGAAGAAGGGCAGACAGTGAACATGTATGTTCATGATGATGGTGGCCGAGAATGGATATTTCGGAGCAGTATTCGACGAGATGAAAGTTGGGGACGGCATTTTCTTTGTGTGAGTTGGGGTGAGTTTGCTCGTGAGAAGGATGTGAGAGTTGGTGATCAGGTTATTATTCATGAGCAAATCATCAAACACCAAGATATTGCAACTGCAGCAACGTCTTCGATGAAAATTGAAGTGCATAGAAAAATTAGATTGATGGGCGTGGATATTTGGGCTAATGTGCAGTAATTTCTGATATTATTGCATTTAATTTTGGTTAAGTAACTAGTACAATTTGTATTCAATTAAAGTTGCATTTCAGTGTAAGTGTTTGTCATATGAGTTCAAATTTTGACAACTCAAGCACCATCTTTTTAGGATATTTGAAGAATAAAAAATTTATTGAGATATTCATGAGTGTTTTTGCTTTATTTCTTTCCTTTTTGGGAAATTTTCCTTTTTTCTTTTTTAGAAACATCCTTATATTAATTTTTTTTTATTTTTTTATTAATAAGGGAGACATGCAACCTAAACATCAACGAATTGCAGAACAGAGAGCAGGGGGCTATTTTGAACTCTACATATCATGTTGCCCTTAGAGTGAGGTGACCACTAAACTTTTTCTTTATTTTTATTATTAATAAAAATGTTAGACAATCTAAATATCAATAAACTGTATAATAAGGGATAACTATTCCTTTTAAATCAAGAGGAAGTTAGTTTAACAATCAACAATAGCAAAGTTTAAATTCTTTACCTCATAATGTCTTCAGAGATAAATGATCAGTAGGCCACTTTCTTAGTGTCATATTCTTTTATTATCAGTATAATACGGGTATCTAAAATTTAATATACTCCATTATCTTTTGTTCTAATGCAATGAAAAAAATAACTTAAAACTATAAGCAGACTGATTGTGCTCAGAAATTGGTGTTATATGCTAGGAATTCTAGCTTTAAACTTTCCAGTGATGAGTTTAGACTAGCGTCGATCAATCTATCTGCCGAGACTTGGGTGCACAAATGTAATAGTGTTGATCACCATGGATCTACTAATCATCCTTGAGCATATATATATATATATATATATATATTTATAAAGCAACTAGTTACATACAATTGCAGTCAGAATTATAAATTGCATAAAAGATAGTTACTTAACGATTAAGATTGGTGGAAATATGGGAGAGTTATTTATTGCATAAGCAGCAATTTTTGAAATAAGTAATGAATTGACTAAGAAAAATATGATGCCTAATTGATCCCAAAAGAGTCGATAGTTGAGTGCTTGAATGATAAAATTTTTTTCACAACATAATATAAAGGTCATGAATTTAATTTCTGATCACTGCAAAATGATGAAACTTCCTCCGTAAATTCAAAATAAGAAAATGACACAAAAAGATAATAGAAAGCAAAAGATTGAACTATGAGATATGTTTTTTCCATAAGAGTTTATAGTTGTTGGAAATGAAGAGGAAAGCAACATAGAAGATGTAGTGGATATATTGTTGGGAAAATTGACAGTGTTGGCACAGCGGAATAATATTCACAGAGACAAAATAAAATTACTACAGAAATAATCAAGCAAATAAATATATGGAGGCGGTCAAACCGGCCGACAAGTGAATAAAATAGGCGGTTAAACCAACCAATTGGTTAATCAAATAGGCGGTAAAACTTGCCGTATAAATAATAAAAATGACACCAAAATTTAACGTGGTTCACCCTTAGTGCTGGGCTACGTCCACGGGACAAACTCGGAAAAATTCTTCCACTATAAAATAGTAGGTACAAGAGAGAGTCTTCTCTAGATTAACACTAGAGGTATACAATAACAGAGATCTCACAAAATAGTGGCACTCAAAGTGTTTCCCACACCCCAAAATAATTTCCTCACTATTTTGTCACTCACCCTTTGAGAAAACTTTCCCAAACCTTAAAAAAACTCTCTCTCTCACAAAGTAAAAATTGCTTAATTTTTCCTCACAGGAGCTTTTTCTCTCTCGCCTATTTTTGCTCCTTATTGCTTGTCTCCTCCCTATGCACTTCGCCTTCTCCCGTATGCAAAGCCTTTATATAGGCATTTGCATACGGAAGGAAACAAAACAACAAAAAAAAATTTTCAACAAAGGTTTTCTTTTATGGCTGCACCGATTTCGGTGCATCCTTTTTTGACTTTTTTTTTTTTTTTTTAAAATATTAAACATGTGGGCTCCACTCCACTAGGAGGGACCCACTACATAAATAGGATCATCAACTCTAATTTGCATCAATTTGTTTAGAACTATAAAAAAACTAACATAAGATGAAATAGAGATTGTGTTACAAATTAATAGGGTTTCATATCATCATATATATTATACAAACTATCAAATCCAAAAGCTTAATTAAATTGTTAGCTAATAATTAACCTCCAAATTAATTAACTAGCAACTTAAGTTCCAATATTAAACTTTCAATTACTTTACATATCAATAACTCAAATACTAAATTCCCTTATTCGCTCTTTAATTTTTCAAATAAAAGATTTCACCACAAATATATATTAAATTATACTTACAACACTCATCTACTAATTAACTATTTTAATTTGATTCATAGTTCTTCCGACCCACAACAAATATTTTGACTTTTTTTAATTGTTCATGAATGTATAATATAAATAATAAATTCATTGTGTCGACATTATGTTAACTAGAAGGTGAGATTAGTGCCGAGGATGGGATTGGAAAAATATTGAACTTTATAGAAATTTTAAAATGAATAATATTAATTTCAATATGAACCAAATTGAAAATTTTCTTTTTTATCTTCTTTAAATTTGGATAGTTTGATGTGAATAACTATATAAAACACATTGATTGAATTTGTACCTCCATGAAAATTTGGCAAGTCCAAATATATACAATATGAAATGTAGAATATGTACATTAGCCTAATATATGTGCAACTTACGTACTTAACATTTTTTGTCAGTTTATCTTCTCAACTAATTATAAAGTGATCATAAAGGTAATTGCTAAAAATAAGATTTATCAACATTTTTTTTGTACCATTTGAAGTGTTTAAATGATTTTATTGTGAGTTAAAATTAAATTATTTAAATATCTGAACTAGCTGAAAAAATTTATAAGTGATTTTTTTAGCAAATTAAGGTGTCAAACTGGTCAATTTATAAATTGATGGTGTAAAGTGATAAAATTTGTCAAATTCAAAGGCCAACTGATGTAGGTATAGTGTATATGTGTGTGTATGTGCCACAAAATTTGACAAAAATAATAAATAGACCAAGTAAAATATGTATACTATCTTAATTTGCTTAATTGACCAAAA
This sequence comes from Mallotus japonicus, assembly GCA_949634005.1. Taxonomy (NCBI): domain Eukaryota; kingdom Viridiplantae; phylum Streptophyta; class Magnoliopsida; order Malpighiales; family Euphorbiaceae; genus Mallotus; species Mallotus japonicus. Next base: position 2,979 of record CATIWK010042442.1, on the reverse strand, counting down.
GAAAAGGGAGAAAAAGTTTACATAGAGACTTGACCAAGAAACGTTTAAACAAGGGCATCTCTTTCCACAAGAATTTAATATGCTCCATGAAGAAAAAACAGTACTGAACTTTCACAGGAAGATAGATATTAACTCTGGAGACTAGTTAGCTAGATTAGCAGTTAGCCATGACCCATGACTAATGTTGATGGCAAACTGAAGTAGCATAAAATTATAGTTTAAGTTCTTTTATGCATGTTTTATGGACAAAAAGCAATTAAACATTTAATGTTAACTGTTTCAAGAACTCCCATGCCTTATGCTTCAATCTTTCTTTTGTTGGCATGATCAAATATACGCCAGAATTTATATATGGCAAAGTGAAATCTACTATCTTGCTCCTGTTGCCAGTAATAGTAAAATCTCCCACCGTGGCATCATATGTCTAGATTAATTAGCAGTAATTAAATTAATTAGAACATGGAATTAATTAATAATCAAAATAAAAATTCTATCTAATTAATATTAATTAAGAGAGAAAAAATTCAATGAAGATGATTTACGTTGTTGCTCACTAGCTGGACCAACTCATCGTAAGTTCCTGGAAAAACCTCGTACTCAGCTTTCGGGCCATATGGCACTGAGCTAAGCACAGTTTCGAAAATATCTATGCAAAATCCTGTAATGTTATAAGAGGTTTCTGTACCAGGATTTTCGATAAAAGTTAATATGTGTTAATTTGAACTGATTCAATATGCAAATTAAGCTAGAAGATATAGCGTCTATTTGGTATTGTGTTTTACTGCTGAAAAAGTGATTTTAAATTCAAACACAATCTTTTTAAGTGTTTGGATATTTATCTCAAAATAGAGTTTTGGAAAAATTGAACTCCTAAACTCACGTCTGCTAGAAGTTAATTTTATTAATATATAAATAAATTCCCATGATTCAAATCACTTCTAATTATATTACCAAACACATAATATCTAACTTCTAAATGTCACAGTACTTTCAAAAAAATTTACCAAACACTTTATTCCATTTGCTGATAGCAGATTTAGCCACAACAATTTTGTTCATCGCAAACACAGAAATCAACAGCAATGCCAAGCTGGGCTATAATTTTTACATCAATTTAGATATAAAAATCAATTTGTGCTGCCTGTAAAGCTTTGGTCAAATGGCCAAAGCGATCAGGGCATCTCGAGGGACTCGGAATCACATCCTTGCCCCAACCCTCAACCCCCATTTTTACTGAAAAAAAAAAAATCAATTTGTGCTAATTTAAACCTCATACCAAAGTTTAATGGCGAAATTGACTTAGGTTGTATAATTAAGTAATAAGGTTATACACATGCTATTAAAGTTTCAATTGTTTGATATTTGTTAGATGTGTGTGCTCAATAACTTTGACTCCAACAATCATGTCAAAACTATTCTTAAAACTCTCATTAATCTTTTAAGTTTAACACAAAGAATTTTTTTTTTTTTTCTAGTTGATATTCTTGTTGCTGATGTTTCTTAATGAAAGTTTTTCCTTTTGTTTCAAAGAAAAAATCTTTTAAGTTTAGCAATATTGGCTATATTTTTTTATGGAAAATTAATTCTTGCCAACTTAAGTATATACATCACAAATAAATATCTATAACATGTGTTTTTAAGATTTTACTTTTAACATTTAAAATATATTTTGGGATTAATATTATCTAGTATATTCATAAATAATACTCTCAGAATGTTCCTAAAGAGAATCAAATTTAATTGACAAAGAAAATGAAGTATTTTTCTTATTAACTGAATTGACCCATTTAAATTTTTACATATTTAGATGTATGATTAAGTAACTTTCTTTTTCCTTTTTCATGCTATTTGAAAATCTTTTTTTTTTTTTTTTGAGTTTTTATAAATAGTTATAAAATTAAGGCCTATTGGTGAATAATGTCCCAATTTTAAAAATTATTTGCAATATTAGTACATTAATGAATATGGTCAAAATAAATTTGAAAAACATTGAATTTGCGCTGAATTGTCATGCCAGCAACCTAAAGGTGAGTTTCTTTAGGTTGCTGGCATGACAATTCAGCGCAAACTCAATATTTTTCAAATATATTTTGACCAGATTCATTAATGTGCTAACATTGCAAATAATTTTTAAAATTGAGATATTAATGTAAAAAGGCCTAATTATATAAAAAATCCTGAACTTTACGAGTTTTAACAATTTTAGCATGTTCTTTCAACTTTTTTTTAAAAAATCTTTGGTTGACCTTAAATGCTCTATTCCATTATATTCTTTCCTACTCAAGCCTAGGGGTGAGCACGGTACGGGTAAATTCGGAGATTTAAAATATCCGGAACCGTACCATATTTCGGGGTTTTTAAAAATAAAAACCCCAGTACCAGTACCTAATATCTGGTACGGGTTTTTATCCGGTACGGTTTGGTACGATTTTCGGGAATTTATGTAATAAATAAATTTACATTATAAATTTTCAATAATGAACAAATTAAAGATATGAAGGCTTTAAAAAAATAAAACAATATAGAAAATTAAATAACATATATATATATATATATATACCCTTTGTGATACAATTGATTTTTTTTTTTTTTACTGCAGTTGTATTCTAGTCTAAAATTATTTGCATGGGTTCACCTGTTGTTAAAGAAGAGAGTAAGCTCAGTTATCTAATATCTACCAAAGTGCCTTCACAGAAAATTACATGGCAAAAAAATCATACATGGTAAGATTTCAGAATAGTGTGCACATACCAGTTGAATTTTGATAAAACTACGTAGTTTTGTTTAGATATATATTGGGTTAATGTTAAAAATTAAAACTAAATTAGATTAATATTATGTTAAAAAAATTAGGTTAATAACTTATTATCATATTTATATTAGTTTTGATAAAATTATGGTAATATTATATTTATATTAATATTATATTAGGTTAATATTATATCAAATCTTAAAACAAAATTAGGTTAATATCAAAAC
>CATIWK010042431.1:0-13059 GCA_949634005.1 Mallotus japonicus | reverse complement strand
TGAAATTGACTGCTCATAAGCCTAAATACAAGGAGATGCCGACACAAAAATCGTAATCCATACACCCCCATCATATGCACACAATAAGAAGTCCACAAAGTTGTGGATAATAAGGTCCAAGGTAATCACTAAACATGTCCTGAACCAGGAAGAATATGAGCGGTGGTATGCATATTATACCAGAGGGTAAGGAAGGGAAAGGGAAGAGACAATGGGAACTCAGAGAAGAGACGGTAAATTAAGAAATCAATGAAACACTTGAAATAGATCTCAAGGTATAGTTTTCTGAGTTACAATATTCAACAAATAAGGGAAATAAATCTATTTGTATACCAGCAAAGTTTAGGCATGATGGAAAAGGATTTACTAATTAACAGAAATGGAACATACCTCGACCCAGGTAGCAAGTTTAGGCCTGCCTTCAGTGATGTCATACTTGAATGCCTCAGCTAAGAAGATCTGGAATCTTTCAACAAATGGTGAATAGGCTATATCCACCTGTAGAAGACAGTGAGCCATTGAAAGTTAAAAAGGAAAAACAGCTACATCATGTGTTAAGAAAAATGTTTAGTTATGGCATACATCCCTCCCTCCCCAAAGATATATATATATTTTTTTTAAAATAAGTTGACAATGAAACATACCAAACTGAATTGGCCAAGAAAGAATGGGCCATCATCAAATTTCTGGAGAGCAGTCTCCAAGTAATCAAAAGCAGGACCTAAAGCAAGGTATTAAGTTCAGTTAGCACAGTTTCTGTACAGAAAGCCACCCATACAAGATACAACCAAAGAAAGTCTGTGTGTTACCAGCTTGTTTAGGTGCATCTCCCTTAAATGAAGTAAACACAGTGCTGTTGAATGTATCAGTGTAAGAAAATAACTCTTCCGCAAACTTTTTCTTGGCTGGATCCTACATTAATTTACACAATGAATATAGCACTAATTTCTTGTACAAACATAAAACAAGTAAACTGAAAGTGGCATTTCAAAAGGGTTGCAAATAGAATAAGTTGAACACATCTTACATCAGGAAGTAGAGAAGGTCCTTCAAAGTTGGTCTCTACATATTTAATCAAATCAAGACTCTCCCCAATAATTTTTCCATTGTGTTCCAAAGCTGGCACCTAAAACTCAAGTGAAAAGAAAAGAAAAGCAGCACAGTGCAATTAGCATATAATATGGATAAAGGTGTAGATCAATGCAATTCGCCGAACTAGCAGAAATGGTAAATTCATGTATAAAAACTAATTAAAAAGAAATGGATTGAATTGAGATTCTTCAGTTTTCAGACATCTGACGCAAACGCTGCATTTCAAGAATTCAAATTCTATAAAGATACTGCTAAGAAAAGAAAAGATTGAAGTGGGGGATGATGGTATGATTATGATGCACAAACCTTATTGGCAGGGTAAACTTTTTCAGGGTACCAAGAAGGCCTATTTTGAAGGTTGAGAGGAACTAGCTTGATCTTGTCCTGTAATCCCTGCACCACCAATTTTATCCCAAAAGGCTTTACACATATATCAAAGAAAAAACAAAGAAAAAAAAACAAGGAAGCGAGATGTTGATGAAAGAGGCGAACGATGTTACCTTATAGTTCCTGGTGATCCAAACACGCTGTACAAAGGGACATGTGTAGGATATATACAGCCTGCAAATAAACAGAGAAATGGAAAAAGAAGATGAACAAAAAAATATATATATATATCCTTTCTAAGTAAGAGAACAGAGAATTGAGAGTACTTGGTGGTTCCGTCGAAGAGAGGAGGTTGTTCTGAAGTAGCATCCAAGACAGGAGGCAGTGTCTCGATCACGCTCTTATCCTCCACACTTTTAAATTTATTACAAAAACGGAAAACAAATTAATACAAAAAACCAATCAATCAAGCTTAATCTTGAAAAAAAAAATGAAGAAAGAATGGTGTTCTCACGCAGAGGCAGCCATTGGGTTGGGTTTCTCCGGTAAGGTGGAAGTGAAAAGAATCAGAATCAGACAGATGTCTATCTTATGATGGAGAGAGCGAGTGTGTGCAATCTGAGGAAGAAGAATGTAATATATAGTAAGGATTTCTATGATCTAAGCGCTGACGAAATACTGACTTTTTTTTTTTTAACATAAAAAAATACCGACTTTTGTGAAAAAAAAATTCACAATTTTTTTTTAATTTATCGATGGTGCGAGAAATAACCATAATGTTCGTAACTTTCGGGACCAAATGCTAGCTTTTGTAAAAAAAGAAAACTACATTTTGATCATTATACATCCTATTAATTAAAAGTCAATAGAGGTTCAGTTAGTTTATTATATTAAATTAGGGCAACCGATTTTCTAAAAAAAAAATTATAGCAATTGATAATTAATAGCTAATGGAAGTGGTGGATAACAAAATCATTTATCAAAATTTTAATATAGATTTTGGTAAAAAAAAAAAATTAATATAGATTAAGTAAAAAATAAATTTAAAGTGTCCAAAGAAATTTAGTAAAAAAATTTATAAAAATAAAAATTATTTTGAATAAAAATAGTTGTTAGTTACTAAATTTTTTAATTTTTTTGTCTAAATTATCGTATTTATAATTCACGTGTATCTAACAAATTTAGTTAATTTCAAAATATTACCGTTGTTACTACGTCCAAGTTAAGCAAGCAACTAATTTATTTAGGGAATATTTATAAATATTTCCTGATTTTCTTTGGTAAATAGTAGAATTAAATGCTAAAGTCACTGCCATTGTGCAACGGTCACAAACTGAGGGCTATAAATGCACTTACTGGTTTCGCTCCCTCGCGCACTCTCTGATGTAAGTCATCTCTTCTTCTTCTTCTTCTTCTTTTTCTTCTTCTTTTTCCTCCTTTTCTTTTTAGTTTTCTGCATTTGATTCGACGAGCATTCACCAATTTTTGAAAAATTATGAAGATCTAAATGTATTCATTTCGGCTGGTGAAGGCAATTGAGTTCAGGCAGAAGTTGAAGGCTGTCTCTGAGGATTATTTTGCAGCAATTCACCGCCAAGATGTTCATGGAAGTTATTACATATATATATTTTTTTAATTTATATTTTGTACATTATTATTTTTTTGTCATGGATTAATTGTTTGTAAGTATGACCTGGTTGGAGGTTTTCTTAGTCTTAGCCTCTCTTTATTTTTCTCCTTGCATTATTTATCCTACTTTTCTACACCTATCTTTAACATGTAGGTGACTGTTTGCTACTGTTACTTGGGAGCTCCAGGTGATGTAGTTGAATTACCAGGGATCTTTCTCCTAATTCCTTACACTGGTTTGGTAGGACTTTATGCTGGCTTAGTTGCTGATATATACATTGAGACCATGCTGACTCATTTCAAGAAAAAAATCTGACACGTAATGGCCTTCTTTAGGTTCAAAATTCTTTTGAAATCTGATTCTATTTCATTTATTTATAGAGTTTGCCGAGTTATTTACTACTTTGCTGGTTTCAGGTTCGCTGTTGGGTTAAACCATCTCAAATAAGGTATTGAGATTCCTTTTTAGTATTTTTGCTGCTATAAATGACAAGTTACGTGAATGATCAGTTTTTAGCTACAACTATAAACTGTTATCCTCTTTCTCTTTAGGCAGGTTTGCCAGGATGCACGTCTTGAAAGTGTGCTTGAAGTACTCTAATTAATTGTAAATTTCATGGTTTCATTTTTGTCTTGTCTTTGTGTTTTGGTAATACATGTGCACTGATATTTGTGTACTAATATTGATTATTGAAGCTTTTCTATTTTCATGTTCTTTGAAGGATTTGCAGGTATGATTTTTTCATGTAAATTATGATATTTTGGGCTTTAGACAATGAAGTTTGGTGAGTTTTCCTTTCTTTACCTTTTATCTTCTTTTAAAATTCTGAATGTTTTTCTTATTTCGATTTACGGTTTTCCTTGTCAACTATTGGTTGGTTAATGCATATTGTGGGTTTAGAGTCTAAAGTCTAGGCTAGTGTCTGTTGTCTATTGTCTAGTGTCTAGGGGCTAGAGTTTAGAGTCTCGATTCTAGGATTTAGGATATAGGTCTAGTGTCTAGGACCTAGAGTTTAGAGTCTCGATTCTAAGATTTAGGATTTAGGTCCAGTGTCTAGGTTGTAGGGTCTAGTATCTCGACTTTAGGGTCTAGTTCAAGTGATTTATGTGCATTCTTTATTCTGTTTATTTATACTTGATTTTTCTATTTTTTGTTCTTATTGATCATTGATGATGTGTGCGCATGCATTTGTGCGTTGACTCATTTCAAGAAAAAAAAAATATGACTAGTAATGGCCTTCTTTAGATGCAGCAGATTATCATAAAGATTGTCAGCATCACCAAGGCTGAGAATGCTACATTTCTGAATACTGTTTGTTGGCAATCCAATCCTCAAGGGAACGCTACATCGCAGCAGATTGTCAGACCGTATAGCAATCCACGAAGTTATGGAGCAGCAGACTGTAAGCATTACCATGGCCGAGATCATATAGTTGAATGTCAAAACTACTGCTAATCCAACCTGGTCTAATAATATTGATATTATGGGTTCACCTAGGTTCCATTTACTTCCATTAAGAGGTTCCATTTACTTTTCATTAAGAGGTTTACAATGTTTGGTATCCTTCTATTGATGACCACATACTCTCGGATAGATCTTTCTATTGATGATATTGGTTGTCCTGAATCTTAAGTTTAATCTTTTGAGCTGCATCATCTCAGGCATGATGGCTGAGGTTACAATAGCATTGGAAGCTGTAGGCTTTGGTATATATTCTTGCCTGGTGAGTGATTATGCATATTTGATGCGTCATCTGTTGATTATTTTGCTCAAGTATATGGCATGTATGATATTTTTATTTGTTTTCAACTGCCAAGCCGAGTTTGAGGAACGGGAATGGGTTGTGATGTCTGCGATGTTATTCCATATTGAATGGAGCTTTGATAATTTGGTATTGCACCAAATAATTATAATTCCTTTCCCGATCACTCTCTCATTCTCTTTTCTCTCCATCTCTTTATTTGTGACATTTGATCTTGATATTGCCAGCCTCATTCTCTTATAGGTTAAGGCCTGATGAATTATAGATCTGATTTTTGGTGTTTTAGGATGGTCTACGGGTTGAAGCTGCCTGAGCTCAATGGAGGATGTCCAGTTTTTTGAATGATTATTTGATTTGTCAGTTGACCTTCTGAGCCTCAAATAGTTCATGATCACTCACTTGTTTCTTGAATTCTCTTTTGTCATTTGGCCATCATCTTTACTATTCTATCTTCCTGTTATGTTTTCAAAACATTTTGTCTATCTTTGTTGTTACTTACTGTTGACATACTCATTTCAGAAAAGCATTTAATTTGACTTGTGGTATGGCATACTCCTATTTTATCTCAAATTCAATTTTTTGGGCATGTCGTATCGGATCTGTCAGATGAACCTAGAGTTCTAAAAATGGATGGACATGATAGTTATTCTCAAAATTATGGGAGTTAAGTTCAGCTTTTGGTATCGCTCAAGGACGTTGACATTCCTATGTTGATTGTGGGTGGACTTAAAAGAAGGCTCATCCTCTCCTGTGCAGTTTCTTGTGGTTTTCTCTCTCTCTTTCATTCATTTTCTTGCATTTGATTATTGCTTGGTTTCTACTTATACTTGTTTCCATGATTTTAGGCTTTAGCTTTGCGAGTGCTTATTTACAATATGGAACTTAAGTTTGTTGATGTGAGTTTCAATTATACATTGAACTTTAGTTTGTTCATGTTTGAGAAATATATGTATCTGACTATAGTACATATTTATTTAAGTCATTTTATATCTTCATGTACAGCTATCTTTTCACTTTTGATTGGGCAAAACACTGGCTGTCAAGTTTTGCAAGATGAAAGTTGAATAATTTTTGCTTTGCTGAAAGCATGCTATCCAAAGAAGTCGTCAGAGTGCTAAGTGAAGAGCTTCGGGTAGTTATATATTTTGACAACAAAGCATAATTAGCTTCCCCAACTTGTTTTTGCCATATTCTCTGCTAAAATGTTTGTGTTTTGTGTAGCTTTTGGTATCAAAGTTGATGGAATATTATTCCATTCCCTCTGAAACTGCCGGGGAGCTTTCTGGCAGCAGATTATCGAGCCTATTGTCTCTTCTCCTCTAGTTAACTATGCATTATGATTCATCTCTTCAATATCTTATTAGAGTAAGTTTTCGTGATAATAAATAATTTTGTTGTATTTCCCAAAAAAAAATAAATAATTTTGTTGTGTATTGGATATCCAGTTTTGAATTTTCACTTGGAAATTGATTGATGTTTAACATTTTTCTTATATTACGTCTGTATGCATTCATTTCTTTTAATTTTGCAGGAATTGGAACTCCTCCCTGAGATTGGTCAGATACAATAGTTTCATCTCGAATTATGCCAAGCATATCCCCAAAGGGCTCACTTATTCACAAAACATGTTCTTTTGTGGCTTCACCACCTCAACCCCCCCCCCCTCCTCTCCTTTTTTTGGGTCAGCGGACTTGCTACCTTCCGCTGATATTTACTTTTCATCATCCATGTGTGACTTCAATTGAGGTACGTGATAATAAGTGGGTTTCATTCTCTATTTTCCATGATTCAGTGCTTTGAATTGAATCTGTTAAATGAAGTATAGTGGGCTGAGTATTGGTTGGTTGATTTTCAGGATTCCATAAGCTCTTTGGAGGTACATGTGGCCTAAATTGAAAATTTGGTTTTCAATCTAATCTTTTAAAAAACAATTGAATCTTTTGGTATATGGAATCATACATTTATTATGTTTTGCATGTTTAAGGTGCATCTTTTAAGAATGATGTGCACTGGAAGAAAGTTCTTACAGTTATGAACTATGCAATGAATTAGTTTCCCACATTTTCAACTTCTGTCCACATTCATTTTGATTTTATTTGGTGCAGGCTTTGCCTTGGTGCATGGTCATATCATTGGAGAGGACTAGCTAATTTTATGCTTGTAATCGATACGAGACAGCAAAGCAAAAGGGAGTGGTGAACATATTATCCACCTCTTCTATTATGATACGAGACAGCAAATTTTATGCTTGTAATCGATACGAGACAGCAAAGCAAAAGCGAATTCCCAATTTTTTTTTATTATGATATCTGAACATATTATCCACCTCTTCTTGTCTGGTTTTTTATAATTTTATTTTGCTTCCTTTTTTATAATATTTCTGCTATGTAAAAACAAGGAATGCCTTCAACTAGAGGTGGTAAAAATGCTATTTTGGCTTTTGATTCTTATGAAAGATCTCTTATTTGAGGGTATGTTGTTTCTCCACTATATTTATTTTGATGAATGTTAATAATTAGGCTCATGCTCTTATTTTTTGCCACTTGTTTAATGTCTTATGATACAACTCTAGAAATATTATTCAGGATTATCTGGAACTGCAGTCTAACGGGCAGGTAGGAACACTGAATCATTTAGTTATGGCTTAGGGTTTAGGATCTGGAGTGTAGGGTCTAGTGTCTATGATTTAGAGTATAGGACCTAAGGTCTTGGATCCTGGATCTAGGGTAGTGTTTATGACCTAGGATCTAAAGTGTAGTTACGTTCTTGGGTCTAATGTCTATGACTTAGGTTATTAGATCTAGGGTTTTGTGGCTAGTATCTAGGGTCTAGGATCTAGAGGCTAGGGTTTATGGTCTCAATGCGAGGTCTAGGGTTTAGGATGTAGGGTTTATAGTTTAGGGGTTTATGTCCATTTTGGATTTATTCATAGTGTTTTGATTTCATGCACATGAATGATACTGACATCTTATGATTTCCATAAGACAGATGAGGAAGCGGATTATATTTTGGTTTTGAGAGTTGTTTCAATGTTCTGTAGTGGTTCTCGCAAAACTTGATTCAGGTTCTACATATGAGTGCAGGATTATTTTCAATTTTTTTTGTATATTGTTTTATTCATTTATCTGTATTGACTTTTAGATTGGTTTTATTGATTGCCAACAGATCTTGCTACCTTGCACCTTACATCGAGATTTTACTTCTAGTCATCCGTATGAGATACAAAATTTGATGTAGTTCTTTGGGTTTAGAGGTTTCACTGCTGTTCTTTGGGTTTAGAGGTTTCACTGCTTTGCATTGAATTAGTGTGTGTCAGCGAGAGGAAATAATTTTTTTTTGTCTGTTATTGCTTTTCCTCTTGAGTGAAAAGAATTTATAGTTTGGTAAAAAAAAAAAAGAATTTATAGCGGGCTGGGATAAGATTGGCATTTTTGCCCAAAATCGTGCTTGCCAGCAATGACTTGTTCATCTGTCATGTTCTCAGCTTGATGGTTATTGGCAATTAAGTTGGAGCTGCCTGATACATGGGTTGCCATCATTCAGTACTCCAATTGTAAAAGTAAGTTTCATTTACACAAGTGGGTTTCGACTAGTCAAGTTATTGATGGTTTCAGTCCTATTAATTTTTGTCTGCTTTATGGTTGTTGTTACTATAAAAGGAAAGGACAGAAATCAAAGGGATTTGAATCATAATTAAATGTTGTAAATATATATCAATTAGCTACTGTAATTATGCATTGTACTCCATATAGGGTTGTTGCCTAAGAATAAATCATCGAAAATCATTTTTATCTTTTCTCATCTTTTCTCTTTATTCATAGTCTTCTCTGTTCATATGGTATTAGCACTAAGTCTGATCCATCATCTCCAAAATTAAAAGATCAAATAAAAAGGGTTTTCCCCTTTCGCAACAGTTGGGTTTCATCCCCAATATCTTATTCTCAACAGTGATTAGTTTATCTTCAATCTTCTCTTTATGGAGTCACATAATCATCGTCTAGCCATCAAATTTGATGGAAAGAATTATTCTTTGTGGTCATCTTATATGAAAATTTTTATAGAAGGACAAAATCTTTGGGGATATATTGATGGCACCATGTCCAAATCTTCGGAAGGATCAACTGCCTCTAAATAGATCGTCAATAATGCAAAAATCAAAACATGGATCATGGAGTCTGTGGAAAGTTCTATTGCTGTAAATCTCAATCCATTAACGACAGCCAAAGAGATGTGGGATTACTTACAGAAAATCTACAAACAAAGCAATGAGGCTCGAATTTATCAGATAGAACAAGAGATAAGTATTCTATCCTAAAACTCTCTTAGTATTCAAGACTTTTATTTAGCTATGACTAAATTTTGGAATGAGATGGACATAATCAACATCAACATTCCTAAAGAAGCTCTTGAAACTGTTGTGCGACTAAGACAACAACATAGAACTCGTCAATTTTTTATGAAACTTCGCTCTGAATTTGAGCATGTTCATGCATCCATTCTTAATCGTAGAACCAACCAATGCATTGATGACATCATGGCTGAATTACTTGTAGAAGAGACTCGTCTACAGTCATTATCATCTTATGATTCAACACAAGACATGACTCTTATGGCTAGCACTTATAAGCCCAAAACTCGTAGAACTGGCAAGGTTGAATGTTATAATTGCCATGAGATTGGGCACTTGGCTCATCAATGCAGGAAAAAGCAAGATTCATTAGCTCCCTATTGTCGTTATTGCAAGAAGATGGGCACGTCATAGAAAATTACAGAAGAAGACCGCTGCGATAAAATTTTAAAGCTTATGTTGCTTCATCCTCATCTAATGGTGCAATTGCATCTGTGTCCTCAGATTCAGCCAAGACAAGTGACACATCTGATAAAAACTCTGGTTAGAGTTTAACTCTTTCTACATAATTATTGCAACAAGTCATTCAAGCCCTTCATTCCTTTGGTATTGGTAAGATTATTTCAAATCCTTCATGGATTTTAGATTCAGGAGCAACACATCACATAACTGGTAATTTAAATACACTTCACCATTCTATTCCTTATGATAAAGGTGAAACTATCACAATTGCTAATGGACATACTCTTGCAGTACAAAGGATTGGTTCGCTAACCATTAAACCTCCTGATTCACCCCCTTGATCTCTTTCTAATGTTTTCTATGTTCCTAAACTTTCAGCCGATCTCATTTCTATTAGCCAGTTAGTGAAAAATAATTACATTATCTCATTTTTCTTTTCAGGCTGTATTATACAGGACCTGCGGACCAGGAAGGTGATTGGGACAAGCCATAGGAAAGGGGAACTCTTTGTCTTGGATTTGGGACATTCTTCGAATTCAGCAACTTGTTTACTTGCTCCATCCTCAAATGATATGAGTTCTGCTAATAAACTTTAGCGACTTTGGCATTATCGTTTAGGACATCTTAATTCTCCTAATTTACGTTCTTTGTTTTCCTCTGGTGTGTTGGACAAATTTAATCAAAAGTCATATATTAAAATATCTTATGAAGATTGTGCTCTTTCCAAAGCTCATACATTACCTTTTAGTTGTAGTTCGCATTCTACTTCTTCTTCATTTGATATCATTCATTCCGATGTATGGGGACCATCTCCTGTTGCATGTTTAATTGGAAAAATTTATTATGTTCTATTTGTAGATGATTAGTCCTATTTCTCTTGGGTGTATTTTTTATGTCACAAATCTGAAGTTCTACAAGTTTTTAAGCCCTTTCATGCCATGGTGAATACTTAGTTTAACAAAAAGATTAAGATTTTTCGTACAGATTCAGGGGGAGAATATGTTTCTGCTGAATTTGCCATATATCTATCTTCTGAAGGGATCATTCACCAACGTAGTTGTCCTCATCAGCTACAACAAAAAGGCGTAGCTGAGAGGAAGCATAGACGTATTACAGAGACTGCTCGGGCTCTTCGGTTGCATGCCAAATTACCCAAGACATTCTGGGCTGAGAGTATTTCAACAACTGTGTACTTAATTAATCGTCTGCCCACTCCATTATTGAGTAACATCTCTCCTTTACAAAAATTATTTGGCTATCCTCTCAAGTATAATCTACTTCGAGTTTTTGGATGTACTTATTATGTTCTTTTACCACCTTCAGAACGCTCAAAATTGGATGCCAAGTCTATTCGTTGTATTTTTTTGGGATACTCTGAGACTCAAAAAAGATACCAATGTTATGATTGGAAAGCAAAGAAAATACGGATAATGTCATTTTTTTAAGATATTTTTTCTTTTTCTACTTCCTCTCCTTCTTTGTCATCTTTACATTCATCTATTCCTTTATCTTGTTTTCTTAACCATGTGCAGCCTATCTTGACATACCATCGAAGACCTCGAGTTCCCCCAACTATGCCTCTACCATCACCAACTCTGAACTCAGGTAATCTTTCTCCTCTTCTCTACCTGCCTTATCCACTTTACCACCATCATCACCCATTACACCATCATTACTGCCTGCTTCACCACCAACTCCACATACTTCACCACCATCACCACCTACTACACCGCCCCTACTTCGATGATCCAGTCGTGTAATTCAAGCTCATGATCATCTTTGTTTATTTACTACACTTGATCAATTTTCTATTCCTCGATCTTATAAGCAAGCAGCAACAAGTGCAGAGTGGTGCAATGCTATGGCAGAGGAACTCAAGGCATTAGAAAATAACCACATATGGGAAATGGTTCCTTTTCCTACAGATCATCCTATGGTGGGTTGTCGATGGGTTTATACTGTTAAAGTTAAGGCTGATGGTTCCTTGGATCATTATAAAGCCCGTCTTGTAGCTCGAGGCTACAACCAAGAATATGGCCTCGATTATGATGAGACTTTTACTCTAGTTGCAAAAATGACTACTGTTCGCACTTTGATAGCAGTGGCTGCAATGCAAAATTGGGACATCACCCAAATGGATGTTAAAAATACTTTTCTCAATGGTGATCTATCTGAGACTGTTTATATGCGTCCACCACTTGGATATTCTACAGCATCAAATATGGTTTGTAAATTACGTAAGGCTCTCTATGGCTTGAAATAAGCACCTCGTGCATGGTTCTCCAAATTAAAAAGTGTGTTGTTAGCTGCTGGTTATCAATAGAGCCATAATGATTACTCCTTGTTTATCCATTCCACTCCTCAAGGAAAGGTCTTTGTTCTCATCTATGTTGATGATATTTTAATTACTGGGGGTGATCATTCTCAACGCCAATAGCTCAAGAATCTCCTTCAACAATCTTTTCAGATGAAAGATTTAGGGAATGCTACATATTTTCTTGGGATTGAGATTTCTAGATCTTCGACTAGCTATTTTCTTAGTCAGCGGAAATACACTAAAGACCTTTTTGGTTTGGCCGGTCTTACTGATGATAAAGTTATGGATACTCCACTTGAGCTCAAATTCAAATATAGTCACGCTGATGGAGAACCACTCTCTGATCCAACTCTTTATCGCAGTATTGTTAGTAGTTTAGTATATCTCACTGTTACCAGACCTGGTATTGCCCATGTTGTGCACATAGTTAGTCAATTTGTGTCAGATCCTCGTACTTTGCATCTAACTGTTGTTCACCGTATCATCCGTTATCTTCAATCTACCTCGACCATAGGTTTATATTATCCTGCTACCTCTTCTCTGTTAGTGATATGCACTAGGTCAATCATTTCTTTTTTATGATTATGTATTGACTTTATCATTTTATTAATAAAGAGGCATTTCCATTATCATTTCTTTTTTATGATAACTAAATGAATAGTTAATTCTTTCTAAGGTCGTCAGGTATGTGACTTGATAGTAAAACCCTTAGATTAAAATATGAGTTCTATTCAGATTATCCCTAGCCATTTATTTATTGTATAGATATTAATGAATTAAGGCTAGTATGATATTGACAGATGATTATGTTTTACTAATCATGAATATGAGATATTAAGTCAACTCATAGGTACATGTTTGAGAAATCATGTACTGGATTGACCCACTATGAAAATACTACATAGATTATTGTCATAAGTATTTCTCATCACAGTAATATTGTTTTAGTCATTTGACCTTGAAATCACCATGAATTTCTACATAACTATTTTATGTTTTGACACATTCTAACATTATCTTTAACCGGATGATTAAATAGAATGTTGTTGGATATGAAATGAGTTATGTGAGGAATGTGAGTGATTGAGAAGGAATTTATCCCTCATTTAATATGAGTAAGA
>CATIWK010042350.1:0-13670 GCA_949634005.1 Mallotus japonicus | reverse complement strand
ATGGCCACTTATGATATAACAAAATTTGAACAAAACAAAATTAAAACTTCATCGGGCCATTCAAAACATACGGCCCATTCAACAAACAAAGCTTCACCAGGACAAACTTTGGAAGGTCATCATCAATACATCATTCTGCCTTTTAATGCCGAAAACCTTTTTTTTTTTTTTTAATTTTTTAATGATTAATGGCCAGCTATGTATTCGGCCAAAACTGATTCATCATCAATTCATTCTTTTGCCAGTAAATGCCGAATTTTTTTTTTAATGAAAACATTAAAATAAATAAATAAAACAATAATTCAATCAACACTCATAAACATGAAACAATCATCAATCTTAAATCAATAATCAATCATAATATACGAACAAATTATTTATTCAAAACTCATGCTCTGATATCACATGTAAAACTTACATGATTATCATGTAAAACAAACATAATCATTAGTTTAGGATCTTAAATAAATAATTTGCTACATAAAATAGAGTATAAAAATACTTACTTGATGTGGAATTCATCATAATTGTAGAGAGACTTGAATCAAATTGGGTTTTGCTAGTTTTATGGCTAAAACTGGTTTCTCTCCCTTAACCTTAATTTTCACGTAGCAGATAATTAGATGGAATTTAGTCGGCTAACCGTAGTAGGTGGAGAGAGGATCAATTTATATATATAGATAACTTTAAATCTGGTACGTTCATCAAATATCAAAATCAATGACTTATATTTATTTCACTATTAAATAGGAACCCTAACCAAATAGGAAACCAAATTAAATATTAAATATTAAATATGGTCTAAACTTTTGGACCACATCTAACAAATCATCCATAGATTTGCCTCCTCGAAAAATTGGTTGCTTTTGGTATTCTACAAAGAAGGTTTCAAAAGAAGAAAAAAAAAAAACAAGCTTGAATATGGATTTGGGAAATTTCAAGGATGGTGAGTTCTTATAATTGGTTTTGAACACTTTTTCATATAAAAAACAAGAAAAGGTTCGCAATGAAGGAGGAGGTGAAGAAGATGAGCAAGGAGGCAGTGAGTATTGTGAAGTGGGCTAGTGTATGCTGCATATATTATTTGATGATATTTATATAAATTGTAACTCTTAATTGTAATTTTAAAAAATTTAGACACTAAATTTGTATTTGCCATTTTAATTTTAATATTAAAATTTTGTCACCTTATTAATTAATATTATAATTGTTTTATGATAAAATATTAACATAATATTAAATTTCAATAATGAAATTATTTTATATATCATTTATTATCAATCCAATCACTTGAATATTATAAAAATATTTTAAATCTATTTTTATCATTATTTTCATTTATTATAGAAATACTTATAGTTAGTCGAGTACTTGATAAATAATTTTACTATAAAATATCTATATTATTTTAACACTAAAATTATATATTTTTAACAATAATATTTAGTATAATATTAAAATGCGAAAAATATAAAAAAAATAGAATATCTTAATGTTATAAAAAATTATGACACTAATTTTTTTATAAATTTAAATTACAAGAATTAAAATTGTACTTAGTCATCAAGTTCAATCACCATCATTCTCTAATGATCATGTTCATCTATTCAAAAGTGAGGTTTTACAGTTTATTGGGGTAGGGTACAATCATTGGGTTGACAATTTTATTATGCCTGTGCTAATTTGTTTTCCCTAAATCATTGATTCTTTTACAATAAAAATTTTACAAGTTAAAATGCTCAAAATCATCTAACTTGTATTTTAAATTTATTTATCATTCCTGTAAATCACAATCTTTGCACTTAAAACCAATTTATCGTGCATCTATCTGTCCAAATATTTATTGCTCAAGTCTATATAAGCCGTGAATTATATTTATAAATTTTTATATATTTATTTTATTCATTCTTTTTTACTTAATTTTATTAATTTTTATTCCATTTAAAATGATATTTATTTAAAAATAAAATAATATATATATATATATACACACTTTTAAAGAAGATAAAAATTAATAAAATCAAACATACAAATAAATATAAAATAAAATTTATGAAAATTATAATTTGATTTTTTAATTTTAAAATGTTGACTTTAGACATTTAGAATTGTTGAAAATTTTATTAAAATTGAGATATTGAAGTAAATTAAATATATTTTGTTATTAATTACACATTTATTTTTTTATATTATACATTATATGAACAAGCATATTATATTTTATAAAATGTAAAATTTTCATCAATTATAAAACTTGCATTTTAAATCCATTTATCATACACGCATTTATCTATAAATGCATAAACAATTCCGGTCAATAAATAATATATAAACTAAAATTTGAAAGTAAATTAACATTTTATGCAGTTTATCAATGATCTATTCTATCTAATATAAATTACTCCATTTTGGAAACTCTCTTGAAAACTGTTTGTGTAATTTATTAAAAATCTCATTCTTCAATATGGAGATTTTTAATAATGTTGCTAATATAAATCTGTAGTTTTTTAGTTGTTGTAAATATGAAAATAATATCGTAATCAACAGTTTTGTAAGCTCTTTCTTATCAAATATAATTAAGCTCCACCCCTCACCTTCTCGTTATGGTATTAGGCATTAACTGTTTGTACTAATGGTTAAAAAAAAAAAACTCTTTTATCAAATATAATGAATTTCAAATATTCAATCTTTCTATTTTCAAAAAATATATATATATATATATTCAATCTTTCTAGGGTTTTTGTTTCCTATAAATCATGTTAGGCCATTATCATTCTGCAAAACAAAAACATTGCAATGTAATGTTTAATGTAATTCATGTTTCATTGCAATCAAGCCAAAGCAGTGCACTAATGTTTTCATTGAGCACTGTAGGCATGAAGAGATGTTTAGTTTAGAAGCCGTCTTTCGTCCAAACATTAAATCTTACCATTTCAAGTATCTGCAGCCGTTTGTTATCATCAACAGGAAACATTGCAATAAATCAAATTTTTTTTAGAAAATAATAATAAATTAGCTCTGATTGTGATTCGAAATTGAGATAATAATAATAATAAGCTGCTATGTAACAAGCTATTAATAGCAGAATGATAAATATATTCAGCAATCACTAATTCATCAAAGAATAATTAATTTTTTTGACCTATCAGTTCAAGAGATTTTGCAATCTAGCTAATTAAAACGCATAAAATTAGAAGTGCAATGTGCACGTTATAATGCCAAAATTATGTGTACATGTTCAATAAAAAATTACTTGAATGCAAATAAGAACTATTTATAATTTTATTAATTTGTTATATTATTTTATTTTGTGTTCAACTTATACTGCTAAAATTATATTAAAAAACAATTATATTTCTTTATGTATTTAGTTGTGAAATATTATTTATTTTTTTTAATTTTTCAAATGTATTGTATTAATGTTTCAAGTGTTTATACATAGTAAAAAGAATTTTCAATTGTGAATTTAATTTTAGGTTTTCTATTAAATTTTTAATAAAATGGTATTGTACAACATAAAAAAAAAATTTAATGGTGAATTTAATTTGAAGTTTTTATTAAATATTTTTAATAAAATGGTAGAATATAATACTAAAAGTATTACATGTAGTGAAAAATATAAACGAAAATTATTAAAAGAAACATTTTACAAATTTAATTAAGTTAATAGAAATATAATTTTTGATTGAAGGGTAGTAAAGTCATTATATCTAATATAAAGATTCAAATAAAATCACTTCTAAATATTACATGATTATTGGATGCGCCTTAACTTTTATTATTTTTATTCAATCTTTAGGTTTTCTTTCTAATCTATTTGGTTCCTATAGTACGTAAAAATATTGTAGTTTATAAATGCATGTTAATAAAAACATTAAAAATTGACATGAACTGAAATAATATTTAATTAAAAAATTAATATAATTAAGAGAAAATATATTTTAATTTTTTAATGTAATTAAGAGAAAATATATTTTAATTTTTTAATGTTAATTTATAATTTAGTAGTTAAATATAACTAAAAAAATTAAATAAGTTTAAATTAGAAGTTTAAAAATAGACTCTTGCTATGGTACAAACGTTTGTATCTATATAAAAACAATTAGAACTGCTTGATTAATTTTTATTTAATTACAATCATTGATTATCCTTATATATTAATACCCATAATATAAAGTTTATGAGTGAAACTCTGCATTTGGGCAACCAAGGTAGACTCAACCGACTTGCAGTATTCTTAGATCATTTGGTCTGTTCTAGTTTCCAGCCGCTACAAATATCATTGTTCTACAAGATTTGCATTAAACCAACCCCTAAACAACAGATTATGTACGTCAAGCACTTCCACAAATACATCCTTCAAAATTTTGTACAATCCTACAACTTCTAATTTAAAGCTATCTATCTTACTAATTATTCCCTTAACAAAACTATTGAAAAAATTTCAAAGAATTTGAAAGAACAAAGAAAAATGAATCTGTATCTAACTATTAATGCACAAATTGTCTGAATGAGGATTTTTGTTCTGTCCCCAGTTGGATGATTTTGGTCACTGAGATGTATTGTGTTGGCCTAAACTGATGTTTAGCCTTGAAGAGAAGAATAAGTATGATTCAGCTTAGCTTACTTTCACTGATCCCTTCTTTGCAGAAAATGTACGCATATGGCACCCATGGAAGAATCCGATGTGCGTTTGTCTTCTTGAACTTTCATTGTCTTTGTTTTCTTTAACTTTAATCATAACAGCGACCTGGATAAATTCAAAGACAAAAAGATGTTCTTAGAGATCGACATAATTGATAAGTAGCAACGAGCTTTTCATTGCCCATTGTGCATAGAATACAGAATTATACTGTACATAAAGGGAAACGCATGTATAGTTACATTACTAGGCAATGACCGATGGACAGCATTACCTCTTTGAATGAAAACTAGTTAACTCTCATCATCCGAACTAAAACTTTCCCTTCTCTCTGCAATAGCTGGAAATAGCCGTGCACGAAGGTCTGGAGAAAGGTGTTGGCTTGGGGAGGAGTGAGATGATGTGGTGGATGACTCTTTTTTCAGTGATTTTGGTGACCTCTTCTGGGCCTCTCCTACCTGTTTGCAGACCTTATCTAATATTATCAAGAAGTCCCGCACTATGACAAATAGACGTAAGCCTTCATCCTTCCCTGCATTACCATGGAAGTAATCCCCAGTGCTCTTCACCAGAGCCATAATTTTCTTTTCTTCCTCCAGCAATGACATAATATCAACCTCAGCATTCTGCACGAAGCTTTTCAATGTTTTATGGAATTCACTATCTTCCTCTAAACTCTTCATGTCCTTTCCCAGGAACTCTTTGGTTTTAGATAGTGAATGGCGAAGTTTGGCAACAGTTCCTGTTAAGTTATCAGCATCAACAATTGCTGCTTTCTTGACATTTTCTAGGTCGCTGCTCAAACGAGAAACCACCTGGAGACCGAGGCTGCGATATTCCTCCTCTGTATCAGGTGAAACATCCTCGAGAAGATCTTCAGTTTTAACACTGATATTGGAGAATGTCCGACTCTCCCTTGCAGTGCGGGCAGCTTTCGCACCTTCGGAACGGATGATCTCCTGAACAACAAAGTGCAACAATGTGGTCTTACCATCTGTTCCCTTCACGTCAGCTAATTTCAAAAGTGTGTCAAGCTTGAATGCTTGCGCACCACCCCGAAATGTTCCATCATTCATGCGATTGCCAGTCTTAAGAACAGCTTCTAGAATCTTGAGGAACAATCGGCTATTTCTGAGTTCCTTGCAAGCAACCTGCCTCGTAACAAGGAGATAGCATTGTCATTAGATTTCAAAGTTTACCGAGCTTAAAATGTTATAGATAATTAATATTCCATATAGATAGAAAGAAGTAGCAAACTGATACACAAAACCAGATGGTGATACAACAAAACATTTGTCCCTACCTCTAAGGTTTCAAAGGACTCCTTAGTAGTGGTAACCTCTTCATGTAGGGTACACATGAAAAGTAGTGCTTCCAGTCGTTTATATGCCAATGGAATGTCAACCAACCCCTTCAGGAACCTTTCAGCAGGCCCAAGTTGAGACAGTTCACCACTGAAGAGCCTAAGTTTTAGCTCTTCATCCGCTGTAGGCGCCATCTTCAACAAAGTCTGCAGGAGCTCTACAGGAAGCTCGTTTCCTGATATTTAACTAAGATAGGTTAGACTATGTTGACAGTAAGTATAAAATCTCCACAGCTAATAAATGTGTATCAACATCATTATAACTAGTTCAGCACCTACATCCATCAAGCAATGGCGATTGACCAAAAAACAAAAACATAAATACAACGCATAATGCCAATGATGACAGAAGTCAACTAGTCCCAATCCCAGAAATATATCTGGGAAAAAAGAAACAAAGGAGAGGAACAAATCACCTTCATGGAGTGCATCACGGACTTCTTCTATTGTAACATTCAATGCCCGCAGTAGAATTGATAAATTTTGCGCCTTTTTGGTGTCAAGTATTTGAATAAGATGAGATGAAGGATCTTGAGAAGAAGACTCCCTCTTACGTTCATTTTTGTTTTTGTCAGCAGCTGCATATCCAAATAGTGATTCTATCATCTCCTCGTTGAACCTACAAAATTGATTCAGCATCACATCATTTTAAATAAATTCATGAATAACCCAATAAATAGCACTAAATGATAATCTGCAACATACTGGAATGATCCTGATTTAATCTGATGCCAAACCATTGAATGCTCCGGATTGGCCATAACTTTATCCCAGAAAAAGGGCTTCAGCTTGGCTTTAGTAGCATTGGCATCACCATCTCCCTCTCCAGATGCTGGTGGAAGCTTTGATCCAGTAGGTGGACGAGGGACCTTTGCACCCATAGACAATGGTGGCGGTGGTCGGGGAGGAGCATGACCACCACTTAGAGGAGGTGGTGGTGGTGGAGGACCAGGCCTGGCACCAGGAGCCATAGGTGGTGGAGGTGGTGGACCAGGCCTCGCACCAGGAGCCATAGGTGGTGGAGGTGGTGGACCAGAAGAACTAGGAACCATATTAGAAGAAGCTTTTGCAGGAAGAGGTGGAGCACGTGGGGGAGGGGGAGGGAAAGCTGGACCAGTCTTCCAGGGTGGGGATCTATGGGAAGCAGGTGGTTCAGGGGGAAGAGGGACTGCCCTTCCGGGAGGAGGCTTCAAAGCAGGCATGCTATCCACCCTTCCAGGAGGAGGAGGTACAAATCCAACAGTATTGCTTTTTTTGTCAATTGATTCTGCAGAGAATTTGGCAGCACCAGCAACAGCTCCCGAGGAAGCAGTTTCATCTACTGACACATGGAAAGCATCAAACTTTATGCTATCCAAAGATGAGTTCTTCCTGTCATGACTCAAGTTGTTATTAAAGGACTGATGACCGGCCTTCTCTTCCTTGATAGAAGCTACTACACCAAAAGGCTTATAAGAAGAACCTGAAACATTAAATTGGAAACAATATCAAAACTGCAACAAACATAAGTAGGCAGCAATTTCGGAACATATGAAGGAGTGAGTATATACCAGTAGAGTAGTCACTTAAGCTTAGGCTAAGAAGAGGTCTCTCATCATTTTGTCTCACTCCAGAACCTCTCCTACAAATCTTAGAACAACAAAGGAAGAACAATGCTGCCAAGGCGAATGTCACTACAGCAGTCACAACTACTGCAATGATAATTTGTTTATGCTTACTGTCACGACTACCTGGCTTAGCAGATGGATCAGATATTGGACCTGCAGAAGAATTTTCTACACTTGGAGTCGGTGCAGGTGGTGATTCATTGCCACCTGGGAGGGAAAATGGCTTTTGTGAAGATGGAACAGGACTTGAAGGAGTAGAAGCTTGGTCAGGAGCTGGTGCAGGAGGACCTGAAGGAATAGAAACTGAATCAGGAGCTGGTGCAGGAGGACCAGAAGGAGTTGAAACTGGATCAGGACCTGGTGCTGGACTGGGAAAAGGCAACATACTAGCAGGGGATGGTGTGTCTGCAATGTTCTGAAGCATATTTCTTTCTGGAACAGCTGACCTGGGAAACAAGGGATTAAGATACCTTGCATGCTGACTGTTAGAGTGACCTTCTCGAGAAATATGGAAGGGATTATTCTTTCTGATACAATTCAGAAGTGTTTGCATTAACAGGGGATGCCGGAGTTTAATCAATTTCCAAACATGTTCCTTTGCCAGTGACCAATCCTCTGAATTACTTTCGCTAGACACACCAGATGTCTCCTTTGAATAACATAAGTTGAGTTCTTCATTAGCCTCCTTCAAATTAATTAACTCTAGCCTGCAACTGATCCACAGTAGCTCTGCCTGTAATCCAATAATTTTAGTGAATCTTAGTCTACTGGTTCCTTCACATAACAGTATATTAAACTTAGCTTTACATGAGCCTTGAGACATGCCTTATATTGACTAAGAACAAGGAATCATATGGATGTGGACACACAAACACAGAGAGCAGAAGCATAATAAGTAGGAATAAAAAGCTGAGAAATGCAGGTTCCACAATCAAGTATATCCAAATGCATACGCAACAAGAGTCATCCTCATACTTTTTATGTGCACATTACAGTTCAAGCTGAAATTTTTTCCTTCGCCTTGGAACTAAAACCCTCATTTCCAAAAGGTTCTAAATACTTTAAATGCTTATATAAACAAAAGTAATGAACAATTAGCAAAACTCGCTGACAATATTTTAAATACAGTTATCTATGTTTCTCATTTTAGGTTTATTACTTCAATTCTACAATCAATTCAATAACAGATATAGCTGCACAGATAAGAAATGAAAGTCATACAAGGTGTTAGACATACAATTTACTAATCCTTCACATGAGAGCATGTCAGCCAAAGTTAATAAGTGAAAACAGTTCACAGTTATTATCTAGAATATGGAATCACTTGAAGGGCATAACTGTGGTTTTCTTGACCTATGATCTCCAGCAAACTTAACAAACTAAGAACCAGATGACTCGTTAAAACACAAAATAACATTCCAGCAAAATAGCATACAAAAACAGCAATTCAATACCCTGTATACAATTTATGAAAAAATAGCATAAAGTTTCAAATGCAGACAGGAATTTCAACCATTGAAATCAATAACCGTACATAAGATTTGATTAAGCTTAATAGCATCCTACCATTCCCTTATCAACCTCCCCTGTCACTGGATCCACTAATTGGCTCAAAAACACTTCTTCTGTGCTCATTGTGTAGTCCAAGCACCCAACCAGAGATGCACAAAGCAGAATCACCGAGAACATGAAGCAATTTGACTTTATTTGAATCATTTCTACTTGAATCAACATTGTCAGCATACACTACTCTTCTCATTTCATTGATGGCTAAACCCTTTACAGAAGCAAAACCCTAGAACACCCTCATAACCCAAAGCCATCAAAAAGCTTCAAATTTTGGAAATTTGGCTGGTACCCTATTAAATTTATGGAAAGACAAGTCTAAACTGTACCTGATGACCAACGTCTACATACAAAATTTTCCAAACCCATAAAAATATGTCCAAAAAAAATTGAAACTTTGAATCAAAACTCGAACAATCAAACAAAACCCAGAATTAATTTTCCCTCAAAACAGCCAAAAAATCGAATCAAACAACAGAGGGAGCAAAGCCAACAAAGAATCAATATAACTGAGCTCAATGATGATCCTATCAAAACCGAAATGAACCCCTATTTTAACCTATATAAAGAGAGCAAGAAAATCCCAAAATGCGAGCAGGAACTTTCAAAACATTAGAAGGGTGTTTCGATTATGACCAGATCCAATCAAAAAGAGCTCA
Organism: Mallotus japonicus; assembly: GCA_949634005.1. NCBI lineage: Eukaryota > Viridiplantae > Streptophyta > Magnoliopsida > Malpighiales > Euphorbiaceae > Mallotus > Mallotus japonicus. Next base: position 3,833 of record CATIWK010042350.1, on the reverse strand, counting down.
AAAAGACATGAGCTGTTAAATGAAGGAAAACAATGTTGACCAGCAAAAAAATGGTGCAAAATTGAGAGAATTTTCTTCTCGACGAAAAAGCTGACAAAGAATTTATGTACTTAAATGAGTTTTATTTTTATTTTTTTTCGATATTATTAAATTCAAAATGAGGATTTTGAATGCGATGGACTCTTTTGGCACAGAGAGACGCGGAAAGGAAAAGGGGACCCAAAATTTCAGTTGTCACGTGGAAGAAACCAAGGAAAGAACATGTGTTAGACTGTTTTTATTTCTTTTAATTCTTATTTTTGTTTTGGTTGCATGGATGTTTTTATTTAGCCCTAATTAAAAAAAAATTTAAAAGTTTTCATATTTGTTAAAATTGATTCAAGAGATTTAAATTTTGAATTTGAAAGGAAACGAATTCACATATAAACTGACAACAAAATTTGTGGAATATAAATATTTTTTACAAGGAGAATTAAAAGTTAAAATATTACCTTCTCTCTGATAGTATTTTAAGATAAATGTTTGAATTCTACCATCGTCAATTTAAAAGAGATGACAGCCTCTATTGTTCTATTGTGCAGTTCGTTGATGCCTAAATCATATAATCTTCCTATTAAAAAAAATTACTACAAGTATTTACTATCAGAAAATCAATAGTCTTGATGTGTATCTCATTAGGAGTATTTAGCTATTGGAAAATCACTTTCAGTTAATGCAGCCTCTAATACTAGCAGTAGCTCCTCCTCATGAAGACAACATTACGCCTGAAATTTAGAAGTTGCTAATTTTTTTTAAAGAGAACATATATCAAACATTCTTTATATAGGGCGTTGGATCACTTAAGTATGTCTCGGATTCGAGCCTTGTGGATGTAAAAAACTGGTTTGGGAGAGGTCTCAGCTCTGCGTCCGACAGTACCTAAGGATTAGTCCTGGACTGTGGCCTGGGGATATCTTTCCATATGAAAAAAAAAATTCCAACAAAAAATAATTAAAAAGAAAAAAAGTACGATGAATATCATAATTCATTTCACTTGACTAATGCTAACTTGTTAGGATTTTTAAAATGTAATAGAAATTAATAAATGAATATTAAAATTTCGATGATTATGGAGAGCACTTGGTGCATTTATTTATGGATTGTAATATGGCAGTTGAGTGTTGGGCTATCTCGGGTTTACATCCTTCACATGATCATAGTGACTATTTCACTAATTGGCTTGAACATTTGATGAATTCTCATAATCGGAATTATATAAGTGAAGTTCGTTATGGTTTTTTGGGGTTTATGAAGACAAGGCAATGATAGGCTTTGGGCAAAGGAGTGAGGTTCAGCAGTTGAAAATAGTCCCTGGTGTTTTTTTCCAGTTGCTATTGCAGAGTCCATTTGCTTAAAGAAAGCTCTCAGCTAGTTAAAAATGGGTGGATTTACTAACGTGATTGTGGAGTCAGATGCACCAATCAGTGGTTAATGCCTTCAACGGATCAAATAATGATCAGTCTGAGGTGGGTTGTATTATCAGTAGATGTAGATTTTTTGCATTGGAAATTTCAAATGTTGTAGTTTCCTTTACCAGGCGACGAGCTAATGAGGTAGTCCATTCATTTGCCAAGGCTGCTCATTTTTATGCTAGTCCCTCTCTTTGGCAACGAGCTTCTAGCTTTGTTGGAGACTTATTGCTTAATGATGTAATGCTTTCTGATTAATGCATATCTACCTAATTTCCATAAAAAAATATTAAAATTTTGATAAAAATTAAGAAACAAGTTAACATTTTTGAAAAGAAGAAGAACGAGCTATACATTGATTGATGGGATCATGTTTTTCTTTTTATTTATTCTTTATCAATGCTACTATTTTAAATTTTAATTTTTTATTAATACAAAATAAGATGTTGGAGAAAAATACTGAGATTCAAGGAGAAAAGTTTAATTTAAAGAATTCAGAAAAGGTTGAATTTAATTTTTTTTTTCATGATTTCCTTGTAATATTTTCTTCATAAATGGCTGGAGGAAGGCATTCCTTTTATATAATCATAAATAATAAAGTAAGGATGTTGATCAGTTCATTCAATGTCTGATGTTTTTTGGTTGTTTTTCTAGCATCTCAATCACAAAGCACAAAATTCACGTACAGGTTTATGCAAATTCATAGCTATTAAATGAATGCATGATGAATGTTCCGGTGGAACTTCTATATAGAGCTAGTAGGCTTATTGACCACTTTATTCAAAAAAAAAAAAAAATTAGTTAGCCCATCATTAATTAATGAATTTGAGTTGGTTCCCAAAAAAAAAATCAGAAGTCTTTTCTCTTTCCTCAGCTCCTCTGTAACTGGTTTTCTTCTTGTCACTGTTCTTGGGTGATTTTTGGCCAAAAATACCCCCAAAATCTTTCTTTTATGCAATATTAATGGAAGTTTAACTTGAGTTGGGCTTAGATCTCAAATTTTAATGAGTTATTAACTCATCTTATGAATAATTTTTTGGTGTTTTGTGTGGGTTTAATCCCATGATGTATAGGTCATTCTCAAGTTAAGTTTGTCTGTCATATAGAGTAGTGTATGAGCCCCTTCTCCCGGCTACTGTTGGTCGATTCGGTGTGTGCTGGATCTCGACATCAGTGGTTGGCAGTGTTTGCCGGAGCTTAGGTTGTTCCAGTGGAGAGGATTCCCGCCAGCAGCTTCTGGAGCAGTAGTAGATGGAGGTTGTCATCCCCTTGACCCAGACTATTGGGTTTGTTTGTGGCTTGGTCCGGTTAATCTTAAGATAGGTTATGTATTGATTTTCATATGCCTGAAAAGTGGTTACTGGTCTTCATTTGAATGTGGTCATATAGTGGTTACTCATATTAGTAGCCCTATCATGGATGTCTTATTTTCATCCATCTTATTTTGTTCTTATTTCTGCCTTAGGTAGAGTATTTGTATTCCCCTCTTAAGGGTGTTCTCATAATTTCTATGAAACCAACATTTCCAAAAAAAAAAAAAAGCATATGCTTTTATGAGACTTGAAAATGTGGTCGATTCTATTTCTGACATAAGCATTTGAAAAATCCAATTTTTTTTTCATTATTTTTGTATCTCAATAATGTAAAAAAAAAAAAAGAAAAAGAGAATCTAACTCTATTTTATCTAAAAACATATTTTATTTGAGGAAGTAAGAGATTAAGAATATTAATAACTAAGTAATTGAAGATTTACTATGTTTTCTTATAATTTAGAAAAGATTCGTATACCATAGTGATAACGCATATCTTTAGTCTAGTTTTTCCTTAAAGATCAATCAGATTGATTCAGTTTAAAATTTATCATGATTGAATCAATATCAGTAAATCGATTGCTCTTTAAAAATATATATATATATAATTAAAAATATTAAAATGTGTTTTTACCTTGAAATTTCTTGTCTTCTAGATTAAATGAAACAAAAGAAAATTTGCTTTCCATCTTTTTTCTGCTCCATAATTCTGGAAGGCTTGTTAAGTAAAGGTTTTTGGCACTTGTTGTCAATTGTTCATATTGGGAGACACAGTTTGAAAACTTTGCCCCTAAGCCATCCCTTATTTTGCTATCATTCATTCCTCAAAGTAGAAGCAACCGTGTCTCTACTTCTTTTCTTTCTTTTTTTTTTTTTTTTTTCTTTGTTGAGTATATTCAAATTCATGTCTTATAATTAAGAAATAAATTTTCACTTTGTGAAAAATAATTTTTGTTATGAAATTAATTGTTATATGCTTTTAGAAAGGAGCAGGACTTGTACTTGTTTTATAATTTATGAGAAAAAATCATTTAAATTCTTCTTGTCTACGTTATAATGGGTACTTGCTAATGCG
>CATIWK010042318.1:0-12356 GCA_949634005.1 Mallotus japonicus | reverse complement strand
TGCTTTAGCTTCCCAATATAATTATGTTAGGATAACGATAATCGTTGGTGTAAACTTGTGAACTTTGTAAAAATTGCATAATTAATATGTCATTCTCTTTCTATATCTTAACAAATCATGTACTAGTACTAGCAATTTAATTTGATAATTGACAAATATTATAATCACACCTTAATGTTTTGCTTTTTTTTTAGTTGTTATACAAGTAATAATAATTGATATAACTATTTTTTTTAACTGGTAGTTAATAAATATAAATTATTTAATAAAATTTTATTAATTATTGTTGTTAATATATTAAATGATCATTTCTATGAATTCTATAATTTTTTTTAGTTATATAAGTTATCTAAAAATGATTTTGAAGTTGGTGAACCCATGAGTTAACCTAACATTGGAGCCGCCGTCAGGCCGCCTTGGTTGCTGTTCATCATGGCTTACATCAGCCATAATGCTATGTGTGCTCCACCTGAACGTCCCTCCATTGGCAAATCAGCCATCATTGATAAACCAGCAAACAATCGTACGCAGAAGCATTGGCAGGATCTCAATTCTTGTCAACGGATGAATATGTTCCTATTAACAAGGGTGGTTATATATTTATCAAAATAGATCAACAACTCTATGTGCAGCAAATCTCTCTCTGCAAGCATGCCTTGATAGCTCAAATAGTGATAGCTCAAATAGTGATATCAAAAGGAGAAACACTATGAAAGTTGGCAGATCTGAAAACAAAGCTTACTTCTGTTTGGGGACTGACTGCCACCTGGAAGTTGGTTTCGTTAGGTCAAGGATTTTACCAAGTTATTCTCAATTCAGCAACAGAACAGAAAACAGTTTGGGGTCGGGTTCGATTGTATTAAAGCCGGATTTTACGACTTCAGAGATAGACTCCGAATTTTGACTCATCAAAACAGAAATCTACGCACACTCAGGTTTGAGTAAGATTTTATAAACTCCCATGGGAGTATTGGCATCCTTCTATATTGGCTTCAATAGTAAAGAGACTCGGGGTTCCATTGAAAATTGGCAATGCTACCACCGCAGGAGAATTCAGCCACTATGCCCGGATTTTAATTGATATTGATTTAGCATCGACGCTTCCAGAAAATCTCCTTATATAACGTGTTGGCAAGAGTTTCTTCATCGACATTGTCTATGAAAATCTTCCTGCTTTCTGCAATGTTTGTTCAGACATCGGGCACTTTGCTCATGAATGTCGCCAGATATTTAAACCGCATTCTGATGTTCCTCGTCCTAAAATTGATAAGCCTGAGGTCACCAAACGTGTTTGGAAGCCCAAAACTCAGGTCGGAACTGCTGATATTACAATTGCCAATGCATTTTAGATATTACAATCTGATATTCAGGATGGCAATAGACAAGATGTTGTTGTTCCTGTGCCCGATAATGCTATTTGTGCAGAGAAAGATGATGAGGATGTCTTAGTGCAAGAACAACATTCAGAAAAGAACTTGGTGGATCAAGGGGCTATTGTCATTCCTGAGAATGTTCCAGCACCTGAAGAGGATGATCAAAATCTTACACTAAATAGGGATGTTGATGACACAAATACACTTCAACATGATGTCTCTAACATAGAACATTGTGTATTGGACCAGCATGTGGAGCAAGCGCAGGCTGGTATTGGGGTAGAGAATATTGTTGTAGGTCCTCAACCTGACGCTATTTTAGCTTTCAGTAGCCCTCCTTCTATAGACACACCCAATGATGCCGACTCTATGGCAGGGGTCTATTGGGCTGATATTATGGATTCTGAAGAACAGTGAACTACGGTGCAACATAAAAAATCCCACGCCAAACAAAAATATAAGGTTACTCTATCTAAAAGAGTTTCCAAGAAACCATTAAAGCTTGATTTATGAAGGGGTTCAAGGCTCGGTGTTACGTCATCTTACTTGTTATTCTGCTATTTTTTATGTTTATAGCAGAAGGGTCCAATTTGGTTTTGTTAGCTTTTGTTGGAGGCCTCTGCCTCTTTTATTTTATTTCTTTTCTCAGTCTCTGTATTTCTTTCTCTTTATTTTTAATAAATTTTGGGCTTTAAAATGATTTCTGAACTCCAACCTTTTACTTAAAAAAAAAAGTTATCTAAAAATAATATATGGTGATAAATAATAAATTATTATTTTTATTTATATATCATTAAAAGTCTTACTAGAAACTATTTAAAAATAAACTTTTGAATTTAAATTTCACTAATATAATTTTTAAGAAAATATAAGTATTAATATTGCTATATTCTATTACTTAAGTATAACTTAAAATAATCTTTATTTTATTATAAATTAGTTATCTAAATTTTTTTCAAAAGAAATTATTTATTATTAGTTATTTTTAATAAAACACTAAAGTGTAAATTAATTAAAATTAAAAATCAACTATTAAAAGAAAGAAAAAATATAAAACAAAGCTGATAAAAACTATAAATGATAGAAACTAAAACAATTATCTTCTGTTAACTCACTAAACACATATAATCTAACTATTTTATAAAAAAAAAAATCAATTTCGTTCATCTAATGAACTAATTAAGCACCTTAGGCATAAAACAAAGTTCTATGAAAGATATTGTTATTACACATTAGATTGATAATTCCATATTAACTATTTTTCCTGAAGAATAAAATCAATTATCAAAGGTCAAAGTTTTGATTTTATACATTTTGGTTTCATATGTCTATATCCTCTACTGAAAAATTTACTGAAATTATTACTCATATTTTAGGCAGAAAGTTGCAAAATTAAAGAATAAAAAAAAGAAAAAAGTTGTACTTAAAAGTTCTTTTTGTTATTACGCCAAGTTTCAAATATCCACTAATCAATAAATTATATGTGATTTTAATGGTTTAATTAAGCTTAGTCTGCTTTTAAAAAAAAAAAAAATCAGCTTAGTCTGCTGTAGCTTTTTTAATCCTCAGTGGATTATAAGCTAGCTCATCTGTAATCTAATTATTCCATCTAAAAGCATATGACACTAATACAGCTAAAAAGGTGAATTCAAATAAAAACTTTAAACAAAGACAATGAAATGAAGTTTTCAGTTCTCACACTCTCATCATCATGCGTCTTACCAAAGAAATGAATTTTTTTTAATGACCCGTTTTTAGAATTTATTGAAGTTTAATAAATAAAGTTTATTGGAATAAAACTATAAAAAGGATAAAAGTTTTCCAACAAATATTTAAGGAACTACATATAATATGGTTGGAACTTAAAATATCACTTAAACAAGATAGTCCTGTCAACTATCTCAATAGTTATTGATCCAAAAAAATGAATTTTCAAAACTCATATATGATTAATATTTTTAAAAAAAAAATTTTCTTATTATTTTTTCGAACAAGAAAAAATTTGCTTATTAGGTACGCAAAATATACAATTTCTCATAAATATGAGTGGCCTTTGTCAAACAAATTATTAATTAGCACTTTATAGTTTCTTGCGAAATTCTTATTTTTGTGTATAAAGTTATAAAGTAATCAAAATATAGAAAAAGAAGAAAAAAGAAGGAGAAGAACAAGAAGAAGAGATAATAAAATTGAAATCACAACTAAAAAAGAAACATTATTATTAATTAATGAACTTTTCATCACAATTACACCCAATTTCTTCTCCACCCCATTTACTTTTCAAGATATAGTATGAAATGAAATATACATATTTATATAATATGTATAATATATACCAGAAGAAATAATCCAAGTTTTGGTGCATGTTCTAATTAATCAACGAACTGTATCCTGTAACAGTCCAAATTAATATAGCACATGCACCTCTATACAAACATACTAATTTAATTTAATTACTCTCCTTAATCACAAATTAATTAAGAAAAATTAACTAATTATTCTCTCACAACACACAATCTCAGAATTTTTGTTTTAAAAATTTAGTTAATGATAGAAACTATTACTGTTACCATCATCATCATCATCAATATCGATATCCATACCATAACCTTGATGATGATCAACAACTTCAAATGGTGCTGCTGGGCTAGGACAGTTCCTGTTAAGAAGCTCTTCTATCATTTGCAATGCCATTCTTTCTTCTTCATCCATTTCTGTTCTCATCTGCGGGGGCCCAGATAAATTGATCTCTGATGTCGATGATGACGGCGATGACTCGAGCATCGGTAGTGTATTACCCTCATCAGAAACCTGCTGGTTTCGCTTTCCGAGTTGCACTCTCATGACCCAGTTGGAATCAGACCTTTGACCTGCTCTTTTTTGCCATACTCCAATATGAGAGTTCTCAGTGTCGAGTCTTAGACATGTCATTGATGGTGATGGTGTTTTGCTGCATTTTCGAAGCTTGGCGTGAAGGATTTCAGATAAACCATTAGGTGCTGCAGCAGCAGAAGCAGAAGCAGCAGCAGCTGTACTATTACTATTAGTAGTAGACGAAGTAGTAGTTGAAGAAGGATCATTGGCATTGAATTTAGGGTCTCCATTTGGGGTTTGAGTAATTGGAAAATTTGTTTTCGCATTGCGTCCACTCATCAATATTGCAGCTTGATCATAAGCTCTAGCTGCTTCTTCTGCTGTTTCAAACGTTCCTAGCCAAATTCTTCTCTTCCTGCAATATTCAACAGAAGCTAAACAAACAAAAATACATATATACACATACGTAGCAAGTTTATTTGAATCGGAATATATATATAGAGAGATGGTGGAGAGATCGAACATTACAGTAAAGGGTGTCGAATCTCAGATACCCAAGAGCCCCAGTGACGCTGCCTGACTCCTCGGAACTTCTTTGATTGCACCATGTTAATTTGGTAAAAGACAGAGAAGTGATATGGGTACGGAAGAATTACACAGACACAGAGATCAGAGAAGAAGATGCAGAGAAGGATAGAACAAAGAGCAAAGGTACATAAATATTGTCGGCAATGATCTCTATAAGAAGAAGAAGATAAAATTGTACTGTACTATCTAGCTAGGAGAAAAGCTAGCTAATACACACGAACAATACATACAATCCATCGATCTTACCCGTACCTTATTATAATGTAAAAGAAGAAAAAAAAAAGGTATATGATGTTGGATACCTACCAAAATTAATTCACTGGGGTTGTCTCTTTGTACTATATCATCTGCCCCTTTGAAGGCCATGCATAAAAATCCATGTGAAGTGAAAAAGTTAAAGATTGAAACTGATGGAACTTGTTTGTACGAGAATTGAATGTGTATTTTTCTCGACCGAAAAAAAAAAAAAAGAAACAAAGTCTTTATAACAAGGTAGTTAAATTTCATTAAATCTTACCGAGGAGTTAGGTTTAGTCATTGATGCTCAAGTCTTCGTCATCGTCTGCTATAGAATTTTTGAATTCGAAGTCAGTCAGTAGTACCAATTAGCCTCGAAAAATATATATATCATTAAATCCAACCAGTCCCCCACTTCGAGTGTGATGTGTCACACTAAGGTTAACCTTTTTCAAGATTTAATTTACATTTGTACTTGAATGCCTCCTTTTCACTGGCTGGTTTACCTTATGCACATATATGTATACATTGCATGTTAGAATCTCCATATGTGGCCATTTTACATTCGCTTGTTAATCATTGAAGAGGGTCCATTAATGGACAGAACAGGTAAGAGGGTGTACTTGTTCAATAGTACAACAGCCTTCTATATATTTATCTATTTGGTAGATCATGAACATTCCCATCTCTGTTACTGTTGTTATTGCCATTACTATTAATTCAACTAGTCTGATATATTGGTAAAAAAAAAAACTAGTCTGATATATGGTATTGTTCAAAACAAAAAAAAAGTTGTCTGATCTATGGTTGTATTTATTATCCAATATATAAAATGAATTTGGTCATATATACAATTTCACTCCTGAACTTTACTCAATTATTTTATGTCACCTCTTAACTCTCATTTTGTTCAATTTTGCTTCTTAACTTCAATTTTTCACCCATTTCCTTTTTGCATATTAGACAAACACGTGTATTTAACTCGCGCTGAGTTTAAATAGGTGAAAAATAGAATTTAAGAGGTGAAATTGTTGAAAAATAGAAGTTATGTAGACTAAATAGATGAAAAATAAAAGTTAAGATTTGAAATTGAAAAAGATAAAAGTCGAGAAATAATATAAATAATTGAATAAAGTTTATGGGTGAAATTATATATTCCGCCAATAAATTTTAAGGCCTATGCACTATTGATTAATATATATGTATTCATCTGAGACCCTAACAATAGTTTTAATACTTGAACTGATGCATCTTAACCAGAGGTCTCGGGTTCGAGTTCTAAGTATGCAGCTACTTTAAAACTCTTGAGGTAGACCTTTGCGCCCTTCAGGGTCCATCCCAGGTCGAGCGGGGATTAGTCTGTGTGTGGTACGGGTTTAAAGGTGTCTCTCACAGTTGGAGTCCTCCCAGGACACCTCATGCTTAGACGAAAAAAGAGATGCTCAATTTAATGTATAGACCCTAACTAGTTTTTTTAACTAGTTGAAGTGGTTAACTTTTCACTACAGGAAATCAGGAGATGACAAATATTTGAACTCTACTTTACTTATTTCGATATTTCACATCTTTTATTATTTGAGCTATGAAGATAACCCTAACAATAATTTTATATAAATAAATCATTTTATTAGCTCGCACTTTTCTACATGTATGCATTGTCATAATTAGGCTTACGTCTAATAAACTCATTAATTTTTTTAAATCACCAATACTTAAAATTTATGAAACTAAAATTAATTCAGTTTGGCTCAGACAGGACAATAAATATAATTAAAACCTCTCAACAACTAATTTAATGTAATTATATATACAACGGCTCGAACTTGTATATGTTTTAAATGAGAATAGTTTATGTGTGAATTGATCCTAAAATATTAATTAACAAAACAAAGATAATTAAATTTTTTATTTTAATTATTTTTTTGAGTGCAGAAATTATCAATATAAAAATTTAGAAAATAATTTTATCAACATTTTCATGCTTATTCATCATTATATAACACGAATTATATTAATATAAAAATTAACTTATATATATATATATATATATATACAATTCTAGCCACGTTCTATATAATATGAACTGCTACTGTTCATGTTGGCCCTTAACTAAACTTCCATTCCATGTCTATGATTAATCTTTAGAAAGTGATAAATTGGTTGCATTTACAAGTAGTTATTATACTTAAAACTTATCAACGGCCCTATCTTTTTTGTGGTCACATAATAATTATAAACTCTTGAACCATCCACTTGCACTTATCATCATTTCTATAACATGCAGAACTCCGCATCTCTTGTTATAAAAAGCAAAAATAATTCTCCAATCTGTGTGTGTATATATATATATTAATTTGTATATTAATTAAATACTTTTATTTAATAATTAACATAGAGAATTGTATTAAAATAATTAATTTCACATCAATTACATATATATTTAAGAGATTAAATGAGTTTATATATGAACTGGATATTTTTATTAAATAATTTAAATTTTTTAAATTGAACAGAGATTAAATTAGTATCTTTTCGACTTTTTTTATGTAAAATGATTGTATTTTATTAAATTTTTAAATTAAATAAAATTTAATTACTATATTTTTAGCCAATTTCTTCACACCATAATTGACCTTGATCCATATCAATTGTTTGCCTAACTAATTATTTGTGTTTAATAATTGACAGCCTATCTATCATAAATTGTTTAACTTTTAATATCACATGCTATCTAGCTATCATATATTTTCTCGTGAGATATATATATTTTGTCCCATATTTTTTTTTAATTAAGAAAAGATACTTTATTCATGCCATCTAGACTTAGGTTATTTAAATTAAAACAACTTTTATCAATATATCTTGATTCAAATGCTAAAAAATTTAGTTTTTTTAAAATATTCAGATTTAAATTTTTATACAAAGATAATAAATGTTAAAAAAGTTTCATCATATTTTCATCCAACTTTAACTTTAAAATAATTGGAACTTTATAACTATGAAATATCATAAACTTTAAAATAATTCAAATGCTTTCTCTCAGGCATTGATCAAAATTCCAATCACATGCAAGGTCAAGGAAAGATTTTTTTTTCTCTCTCTTAATTTTCACAAATAATTTATTTTTATCAAAAATTAAATCACTAAAATTTTGGAAGTTATCAGTGGCAACCACTTATGCTTACTCGTTAATTGTTATTCTCAAAAGAATATGACGTCTTACCAAGCAACAATTGACAAGTATTAAGTGCATGCCAATAAAAATGAAATTAATTTCCCAACTTTAATTTCTTATATTGGCGTATTTATCCTTTTTTAAAAAATATGTATATATATATATATATATTCCTCCACGAGTAATCTAAATAGTAAAAGGTGTGGATATTTAGTTTGAGAAGAGTAGGGTTCTAAACCCCCCACTTCCCCCCTATGTGTATATAGTAAACATCGATAAAACCATCACTACAGGCTTGATACAACTCTGCAAATCAGTTGATTTATATTTGTATCGACTCTGGTAGGGATGATCGTGAAGTTGTCTAATAAAATCTTTTCAAGTTTTTTTTATAAGCAAAATAAATGGTATTCCAAGTGAGAGGAAAAATCACTTGGAATAAATTTGAGGTCAAAAAGTTTAAAAAAACTAAATTTTAATTAGCTTGGTTTATTCAGGTAAAATTCACAGCTCACTTGATATTCTTTTAATTCATTATAAGCTGAATAACTCAAAATTTACATGCTATACAATGAGGCGCAATTTTCATCCTAATTAAAAAATATTCGCTATAAATTTTACTAAATACTGGTCATTATAGAGATCAAAATTAAAATCTGTTATATTCCTCATATCAAATACAATATGAAGAGTATTCTCAAAAAAAAAAAAATACAATATGAAGAGACCAATTAAGTTAGGCCTGACTGGTACTGACTTAATATTTGTTAAATTGTATATGTGTGGGGAAATATGTTGAAATTTTTTACTTGCCTGGTGAATTTAAAATTTTATTAGAGTGTGTTTGGATTAAATATTTAATTTTAAATTTTAAATTTCAAATATAAAGATTTCAAATAATATGTAATTAAATATTATTTTAATTTTTTATTAATTAATAAGAGTATAATACATTCATAATCCGTTGTACTTGTCATTTCTTTTATCAATTTGACACATGAATTTATAGTTTTATTATTTTAACATTTGAACTCGCATAAAATATAATTTTGAATTTTCTATTAGCACATATGACATGGAATAGCAAATCATATTGTGTCACATTTTAAGAGTTTGACTGACCAAAATTACAACTAAAGGTGTCAAATTGACAAAAAGTGAAAAAACATGGGGTGGTAGATGCATTCTGTCATCAGATTAGTGTAGATTAGTGCGTTAAGCAATTTTTAGTGTTGAAATGGTAAAACTATACGTTGAAGTGTCAAACTGACAAATTATGTCAAGTACAAAGGGTCACAAATATATTATGCCTTAAATAAGCTATTAAATTCATTGTAAATTTGTTTAAAATTTTCATAGATACAAATCTATATAGTTTCTAAATAAAAAATTTAATTGAAATTTAAATTTATATTTAAATCTTTTACATCTAAACATAAAATATTTCAAATAATCTTTTATTATGTTTAATATTTTTAACACTATTCACTAAATTTTGGTTGAGACTAGTGGCGGAGCTAGTCAGACTATATTAATTATAAAACTAACTATAAAGTTTCAATTTAATTATAAATAGTATATACTATTTAAAAATTTATATCTAAACAACAGTTTATTTTTCATTTTTATTAAAATACAAAGCCATTGCTCTCTCTCTCTCTCTATGTACACACACACGTTGATATTTGAGGAAGTCCATAGATCAGTCATGGATTGAGATTGACAAAACAATTGAAGATATTTACTACTGTTTTTTCTTTCCTCATTAAAAGTTCTAGTTTTCTATTAATGTTTTTAGTTTTTAAACTAACATAAAAATTATAATTTTTATGTTAATGGTCGCTTTTTCTCTTTTTCTGATTTAGTTTTATTTAATAAAAACAATATTTTATTTGTTCTCTATTATAATTTAGGATTCATTATGTCATTTTTTTCAGACTTGTTGTTGTTTATTGGATGTAGGAATTTACTTTGTTCTAAATATACAGACTTGAAATCATAAGTTGTATTAGTGCTTTATTTAGAAGACTCAGCCAGGAAAAATATATTATAAGATTACACCTGTCGTTACCACTTTATAAAAATTATTAGATACCTATAACTCGATCGGTAAAATAGTAACTTTTTTAAAAAAAAGTATATAATTTTACCGTTGCAAAAAAATAATATTTTATTATGAATAAACAAGATATTAAAATAATTATTTATATATAAAATTATAATTTTTGATACAGGTTTTTTCTGAGAATATTTTGTTACAATAGAAACAGAAGTGATGTAAATTGTTCAAGAATTTAAGTTGATTTGCTTTATAAAAATAAATATTAATGAAAAGGCTTAATGCCTCACACTTTGTCATATATATATATATATATATATTAAAATGTGTTCTGTTTGAATTTTTTTTTTTTTTACTTATATATGGCTCACACTTTGTCATATTTATTTTCGATATATAATTTTTATTTATATTTGATATTCCAACATGTTGAATATTACCCCTCAAATGAAGTTTGTAAACGTGTACTACTTTATTATTATAAATCAATATTCAAAACTCCCCTTGATTAAGACTGATTAAGTTATGTGTTATAGCAACATGCATATGAAAGAGCTAGTTTTTAAATGTTTTCCTATATGTTTCCTCTCTTTTTCAAATCTTTGAGATAGATATATAGAAAATGCAAGTGCTAATTAATTATTAATTGTACTTTCTTGATGGAAATGATAATCTACATATACACTATCAAGCCTAAATGCTGGTAGTAGTTGGCAGCAAATGCAAATAAATATTGTTCATAAAAATTGAGATTATTACACATACAAACCAATCAAATCATAAATGGATATTGAAAAGATAGAGATTATACATATATAAAGACCAACAAAAATTGCATGCTTAAGGGGTCAAAATATGCTCTTCTTGTCACGAAATCACAATCAATCACAACAAAATCATCTTGCAATTTAAAAGTACTTACAATAATTTGATGGTCATTGATTCATGTCAAAACAAAATACATATAATGTTTTGTATTTTTGGTGATGTTCATTATGGGGACCCAATATAGGTTCAAACACAATTTTGCTTAAAATATTTTTAATAAAGAGATTATATGAATTAAGTATATTAATTGATTGTATAAAAAGGACAACTTTTTCCTTTTAAACCGATAACGGTAAAATACGAACTTTACATTTAAAATACTATTGAAAAAGAGCTACCACTTGTCTATTCACAATCGTTATGAATTTAATTAAGCTGCATTAATGCATTAATTTATTTTTGGAATTTGGTAAAATATTGTCTTCAAGTACAAGCAGAAGCAATAGTAGTAATAGGGGTGTAACAAGTGACCAACGAAGTCGCTGGCTCTTGTGTGCTTTGTATGTTCCATAAATAAAATTGGATCTTTTACTGCCATGCATGAACAATATTGATGAGAGTTTATTATTTTTATGATAAATGATAAAATAATAACTATTTATGTTATATAGCTCATAATTTATTAAGCCTCCAATAAAAAAAATGTTTCTAGATATTTATATGATGCCAATTTGCTTTCTCCTATATATTAACAATGTCTTCTCTTACCTTACAAGAAAGTGGCGTCTCATACTTTTTTGAATATATCTTTTCTTCTTGGTGGGAATTTATAGGAGTTAATTGAATATATAGGAAAAAAGTGAAGATTAATTTGACTAATTATTTAAAAATAAAATTTAAAATCAATGAAATTACTTTTAAAACATATCAAATTTAAAATAATCTATAATATATTCTTGTTACTATTTTTTATTAATACAGTTTTTTAATTCTATAATTATTTTTCTCATATAACTATATAAATAAAAATGACTCCCGAAAAATGTTTAGGAAAATGATAATATAAGACTAAAAAAAATTGATAACATGTGGTAGCTAACGAAATAATAGTTGCTAACCTGAGCATGCTGAGTGTGAGCTGGTCATCACCACCACGTGAGCTGGGCATCACCACCAAGTCCAAGTCCTCTGTTTTTCCTTTGTTGCTTTATTCCCTTCCTCTGTATATACAATAGCTTTATTTTTACTTGTAACTAATTTAATATAAGGTGGCATTACCTCATTGGTCATTAGTAGTTTCTAGAATTAGTTAGCTGTACAAGTTACTTTCTTTGTATATAAA
>CATIWK010042217.1:0-16899 GCA_949634005.1 Mallotus japonicus | reverse complement strand
GCCATGTTTTTACCTTTTTCCAGGTAGTCCTTCAGAATACTTATTTGTAAGGCATGAACCAACAGCTTCCATTACTGCTCGAGATGTAAAATTCTCAGAGGCAATAAGCTCAAGGCTTTTAAACTGCCTATTCTTTTCCTTGTTGATAATTTCATGCACCTCAGGATCTGCTTCACTGAGGCCATAATCTTTGAAGCTACTTCTACCACCTAGAATATTGAAATATAAAGTTCAATTTCACAAAGAGTCAGTCTAGCACAAGTCGTAATTGTCAAAAGATGCAGTTAAAAAAAAAACAAAGAAAATGAAGTGTAATGTTAGAAAACAAACAAAATCTATTTTACCTCCAATTTCAGGGATAGAGACGGAGGAGGGTCGTCTGTCAGTGATCAAGCTGCCTTCAATACTGATATATCTACAAGGTTTCACAGACTTGAGCTTAATCTGATGCGGATACCCAGAAAAACTTGACCCTTTTGGAAGAAAAGTTGATCCCTTTATCCAAACAGGCTGCTGTAAAGAACCCACTTGAGCTCCATTGCAACCCTGCATTCTCTCTCACTTCCAATAATACTACAACACTTGACAAAGCTCCTGCACCATCACAGATGAACTTCTAATTTATTGTAACAGGCGACAGTATGAATTCAATGAATTAAAAACATTTGCTTTATGTATATAAAATCCACTGAAGTTTAACATGAAACATTGAAATATCTGAAAAATTCGAAACTATGTATTAAAAATTTTCAACAACAACAACTCGTATCAGAAAAGTAGAAAAATTAAGAAAATTAGAAGGCCAACACAATTTTGAAGCTCAAACCTACAGTTGAAAGAAAACTGCAATGAAAAGTAAGTTCATGCCATGAAAAAAACACTCATGCAGAAGGAGGTGGGATATTTTGCATAGCCATTAACCATCTAATATAACAAAATTCAGGGTGAGAGAGAAAGTCTTGTAATATTTTTAATACAAAAGAAAAACCAGAACCTCAAAATTATGTTCCTGCAATAGGATGACAATGATGATGATGATGATGATGATGATGATGATGATGATCCCTTAAGCAAACCGTCACCGCAAGTGACGTAAGGCAAGAAAGGAAGAAGCAAAAAGAACTGGAACGAGATGAGCTGATGCTAAGTAAGAGAAGGCCCACGAATCCCAATGAATAGGAAACGGCGATCGTTTCGTATCCAGTCCTTAAAATAGCTGCCAAAACTGCTACTTTCCGCTTAACCTATTTTTAACTGGAAATCACTGTTGCTTATGCACAGTAGCCGATTAACCCGCGTTTAATGTATCTATTATCGGGGGATTTCAAATTTTTTAAACTATATTATTTTTAATTTTTTTTTGACCGAAATTATTTTAAATTTTTAGAGATGTTAAAAATAACATTTTTAATATTTTGTAATGTTTAAAAAATTTTATATCGGTACTATCTATTTTTTAAGAAAGTTTAGGCTCCGTTTGTTTGCGGAAAATATTCTTCCGGAAAATATTTTCCTTTAAGTTAAGGAAAAATAATGTATTAGTAAAAAAAAAAATTACTTTAAAACAAGAGAAAAATGGGAAAACATTTTCTAATACCTTTTTTAATGCATTCTCTCCTCATTTATTGCCTTTTTTTTATTTTTAATATCTTCTCTCATTATTTATTGTTTTTTTAAGTGTTGCAACCAAACATAGAAAAATATTTTCTTTGGAAAATATTTTTTCTGAAAAATATTTTCTAGAGAAAATATTTTCGAAAGACAAAATATTTTCTGCAAACAAATAGAGCCTTAGTATGGAGATTTAATCCTTTCAAAATAAATCAATATAACAAGGTTCAAGAAGGTAATTTAGAAATTTAAAAATATCCATTTAGAAAGTATAAATAAAAATGTATAATAAATTATAGTAAAATTGGAAATAATAATATTATTTTTTTATCAAAAATTAAATTAAAAATTAATAAAATATAAAACAAATGAAAAATAATTTAATAGATTATAATATTTGAAACCACACAATATTAATTTTTTATTTTCATATTTTAAATTTAAATTGAGATATAATGAAGATTGTACAGTTTTATTGTTGTTGTTTTTAATAATAATAATAATAAGATTTGGAACCACAATGTTAATTTTTTTTTATTTTAAATTTAACCTTTAAATTGTGTTATAATAGACATTTCATAGTCGTTAATTGAATAATTTGAAATTAAATAATATTAATTTTTTATTGCATATTTTAAATTTAAATTGTAATATAATGAATATTCCACATTTTTACTTGGTAATTGAATAATAATAATAAAAAGAAGAATGATGATGAAATTAATAAAAATATTTTGTTAGTAGTTTATTTATTATATTTTAAATACAAATATAGTTATTTTGTCATCTATTGTTGCACATATATTACTTAATATATATATATATTGGTTAATAATAAAATAAAATGTATTTATTGAGTTCACTAATATTTTATATTGTCTACTAAATATTAGTTTTTCAATTTAGTACGATTTCAATATCGTTTAGCACGGTTCTCATTTTAATTTTTTTTTTGGTAAAGATTTAGTACCATACTAATTAATCACATAATTTGATTCTAAGTTAAAATTATTCAATTCAATCCAATTTTAACATTTTTCAATCTGGAGTTTTGTTTCAATTTGGCGTTTTTTTTCATCCCGTACATAACCCTAATTTGTGATATAACTAGAAGATCATTTAATCCTCATGGTGTATTATTATTATTATTATTATTATTATTATTATTATTGAGAAAGATGAATAACTTTCAATTAAATAAATGAAAGTCTACAAAAACAGCATTGAGGACTTCAACTGGAAATGCCTCCAGCCAAAGCTTATCTTTAAAGTTATTATCTATAGCTAATTTAGCTAAACTATGAGCCACTTTATTGGACTCTCTTGAAATAAATGCAAAATTGAAATTTTGTAAACTAGGACAGAGGTGCTGAATGTCCTCAACAACGTTGCCTACGTCTGATAGCTCTACTGTTGACTTCGAGAGCTTCTGAATAAGCGCTAGACAATCAGATTCAACTTGGACTTTATCAAAATGAAAATGGTGCACTAATTGAATACCCAATCGGTAAGCCAAAGCTTCCGAAACCTCTGGTTCAAAACTGACATCCAATCGTTGATTTTTAGCAGCCAAGATCGAGCTATTATCATCGCGAATCACTACTCCGAGACTTGTACCGTTGCCTTCTCTACAAGCAGCGTCAAAGTTAACCTTGACAAAAGAAACATCTGGTTTTTGCCATCTAGAACTGGACTGAAGAGTTGTCTGCGGTTCTGTTGGCTGGTTAACCTCTTTGAATTCTTGCAACAGATGCAGAGCTTTTTGGTGATTGCTCATGGTAAAGTTGATTTCTTGCAAACCATAAAATCCATAGTAGCATAACAAATAGGGGTTTATGGTCACCATCCAATTTGGATAACATTGAATTAAGCCATGACAAGAAATGTACCTGTTGATCTCAATCAGAAAAGCGGAACCGAAAGCCACTAATACTCCAAAAACATTTTGTCCAAACACAGTCCCTGAACACATGGGCAATATTTTCCTCTCCTTCACTACATCTCTTACAGATTGGATCAACCTGCAAATTTCTCTTGGTCATTTCCGAACTAACTGGTTACGAGCCCTGACATAATCTCCAGAAAAAGAACTTAACTTTAGGAGGAATTTTCGTTGCCTATAACCATTACCAATTTTGAACTAAGGAAGTAGAGGCCACATTCGCATTATTTGAGAACTAAATATAAGTTCTAATAACATGGTGGCAAGATTTTACTGTAAACAAACCATTCTTTGTGAAATGCCAACGTAGGGAATCCTTTGGGCGCCTACAGCTGATAGGAATAGTCAGGATTTGGTTCACAATCACAGGCTGGAACAAAGATAAAATTTTGCTTTTGTCCAAACTATCCTTACTTTCAGTCATATGGCTGCTCACCTTCATGCTCAGATCAACCATACCTTGTGGAGGTGTTATCTTAAAACTTCGGCTGCTCGGGAATCCATCCATCCAAATTCGAATGTCTTCCCCATCACCTATAAAACCTCTCTGGAGATAATCCTTCGCCTCAAAGATACTCATGCAAGAATAGTTTGGGTTAAAAGCTTTAGGACTATCCAAAAAGGAATGCATTGGAAAGTATCTTGCCTTCAAATTTCGAGAGAGAAGAGTGTTTGGCTCCTTAACAATGCACCACCCTTGCTTACAAAGCATAGCTAGATTGAAAGCATGAATATCCCGAAATCCTAAGCCCCCTCTATCCTTTGACCTGCATAATTTCTCCCAAGAGCACCAATGGATGCATCTTTCATTTTTCCTTTGCCCCCACCAGAAATTTGCTATCAAAGAGTTTAATTCATGGCATACCCGTTGAGGAAGCTTGAAGCAGCTCATTATGTAACTTGGGATAGACCATGCCACTGACTTGATCAATATCTCTTTTCCTGCAATTGAAAGTGATTTCTCCTTCCAACATGATAGTTTTCTCCTCACTCTGTCAGTAACATCTTGAAGAGAAGCTTTTCGGGATCGTGTAATAGCAGCAGGCAATCCTAAATATTTTGCATGTTTCTCCACCTGTTTAACTCTAAGAAAACTTTTGAAAAAATTGCAAGCATCAGTGGATACATTTGGACAAAAAGAAATTTCAGATTTCTCGAAGTTAATTTTTTCATTTTAGTTTTCATTTTACCTCTAATGGCCCTTCCAAAAATTATGCTATCATCAGCAAAGAAAAGGTGAGAAATAACCGGGGCCCTATGACAAATTTTAAAACCCTTTAATAAGGATAAAGACTATGATTTCCTTATTAAACTAGATAAAGCCTCATAACAAAGAATAAACAAATAGGGGGATAAAGGGTCGCCCTGATGCAACCCTCTAGAGGGAAAAAAAGAAGAGCCTGGATTACCATTGATCAATATTGAATAAGACACAGTTGACACACAAGACATGATTAACCTAACCTAAGAAATAGGAAAAATCATTAAAATAAGGACTTGTTCAAGAAACGGCCATTCAACTCGATTATAAGCTTTGCTCATGTTTAATTTTAAAGCATAAAAGCCTTTTGAGACTTTTCGCTTTTGTTTCATGGAATGGAAAATCTCAAGGGTGAGTAAAGCATTATCCAAAATTTGGTGTCCTGGTACAAAAGCTGACTGGGTTTTATGAATTAATTTAGGAAGAATCAATTTTAACCAATTTGCAATTGTTTTAGTAATACGCTTGAAAACCACATTGCATAAACTAATATGCCTAAAATCTTTTTGGCGACTGGGATCTTTAATTTTTGGGATTAAGGCAATAAAAGTGTTATTTATAGAGGCAAGAGAGGCTTCATTATTAAGAACCTTAATGATAAAATCAATGACATTAGTACCAACAATATGCCAGAATTTTTAATAAAATAAAGCAGGTAGACCATCAGGCCCAGGGGCTTTTGTTGGATGCATATGAGAGAGGGAATTAAAAACATCATACGTGGTGAAAGGTTTCCGGAGAATTGATCTTATATCATCATCTAAGCTTTTATCTATAGCTCTAACTACTTCATCCTTGTCAAGATCACCATTGGTAGAGAACATATTACTGAAATATTGTTGGAAGATCCGAGCAATGCCCTCTTTATCATCAATGAAACTTCCATCGTCATCCAAAAATTTTTCAATTTTATTATGCTGCTCTCTACCATTAGCCTTTTGGTGGAAAAAGCTAGTATTTTTATCCCCACTCTTTAACCAATTTATCTTAGACTGTTGATGCCACATTGCCTCCTCCTTTTTAAAAAATTCGAAGCTGTTCTATAATCATTCTCTGCCTTTGAACATTATTTTCGGATTGAAATTGGTGTTGGAGCGAGTTCGATTTATGTTTGAGCTTTTTTATTTCTGAATGCACGTGGCCAAAGTGAGTTTTTTCCGAAGCAGAAAGGTGATCCATACATTGTTGAATTTTCAAGAATAAAGGATGAGATGATGGGTCTATCATCTCCATTTTCCAAGCTTCAGAAATAACATAAGAACAGCTCTCTTCTTAAAGCCACATGGCTTCGAACCTGAACTTGCTCTCCCTTTTTCGCCTTCTACATTTAACCTCCCAAGATAAAAGAATGGGTGAACGATCAGAATGTTGGCGAGTTTTATGTTTAACCAAATGGTGAGGGAAAGCATGCATCCATTCCTTATTAGCCACAAAATGATCGAGGCACTCTTGGATATTAAAGGGGACTGCTTTATCATTGCTCCACGTAAACCTGAAACCCGAACATCCAAGGTCCACCAAAGAGCCAACCTCATGGTGTATTATGAGTTTAAAAGATTTTGGATTTGACTTAAATATGTATTCGGATTATAAAAGAAATAACTCATTGTCTTAACAAGAAATAGGATGCAACAAATTGAATTTATCTAATGTGTTTAAACTATAAAATAACAAATTTAATTAAATAGCAAATATATTTTATACTATAGAAAATAAACAAATACTAATTTATTTAACTATAAATAAAATATTTAATATATAGTTATATATTTGAAATAAAATATATTCTATACATATCTCCGTTTGTTTGCAGAAAATATTTTATCCTTGGAAAATGTTTTCTCTAGAAAATATTTTCTAGAAAGAATATTTTCCAAAGAAAATATTTTCCGATATTTGGCTGCAATATTAGAATACAATAAATGAGGAGAAAAGGATTGGAAAATAAAAGAAAACGCAATAAATGAGGAGAGAAAACATTGAAAATGATTTCCTATCCTTAGAATGAGAAATCATTTTCCCTTATTTTAAAGTTATTTTTCTTTGACTAATAATTTATTTTCTTTGGTAATCCAAATACTAAAAAATAAGTGAAAATATTTTTCGCAAACAAACAGAGCCTTAAATAATATTAAAATATTAAGGCTTATGTCTTAATTTATTAAAAAATATTATTAATAGAGTTAAAATATAATGTATGTATACAAACTAATATTTAAATAATATTAAACTATGAAAATGCCCTAGAAAGGGTGAATATGGTTAAGTTGGATTTAAGGATTTAAAGAAGAAATTAAAAGAAATTAAGGAAGTAAAAATA
This sequence comes from Mallotus japonicus, assembly GCA_949634005.1. NCBI lineage: Eukaryota > Viridiplantae > Streptophyta > Magnoliopsida > Malpighiales > Euphorbiaceae > Mallotus > Mallotus japonicus. Next base: position 9,765 of record CATIWK010042217.1, on the reverse strand, counting down.
GATTAAGAATGGTGTTAGGTACAATTTTTGGTCTTATTGGGCGTGCCAAAAGATTGTTGGTGAATTTTTTAATTGGACTGGGTTAAGCATGCCAGATGAGATTTTCCTTAATGTTTTCCTAACTTCTTTCAGGTGAGTTGACTATCTCTCCAATGAGCTTTTCTACCATTACTAGGATTGATTTTGGTGGTACCCCAGTTTTTTTTGACATCAGCTACTGCAACCTTCCTGAGGATGCTAGGAGCCAGTACGTTCGTGACCTGTTCGGGTTTGTTCCGACTTGGAAGAATCGAAAGAATGTAGTGCTTTCGTCCCTTGTTCAAAGTTTTAGGAGACTACCCACTACTACTCCATGCCAGATCATTTAGAAGGCAAGGTGTTTCTTGCTAATACTGCTGAGCACTACCCTCTTTTGTGAGACTGGTCATGAGGTCAACATTGCCCTTCTTGGCCCTCTTCGAGACCTTGGTCTGATTGCTACCTTTGACTTGGGTTCTACAACACTTGCCTATCTTTATTACAGGCTTGATACTGTATGTAGAGGTGCAGTCATAATGTTTGGTTTCTGGCATGTTTTGCATGTATGTTCCTGCTTCTCTTTGGTTTTTTTTTTTTTTCCTTTTGTGACTCTTTTATCTTATCTTGACCATTGCCTCTCCCTTTACAGATTTGGAGCATTGAGATTTAGTTGATTCAAGGCTTTAGTGCTGTTAGCCTTGACATGAGTCTTCCTCTAATGTAAAGATAGGGCTGTACACTTTAGAATGGGACCTGGTAAGAAAAATTCAACCGTTAGTTTTTAAAATTGCAAAATGAAAACTAACTAATTGAATTGTGAGTTTTCAGATTAAATCTGATTGGCTCAACGGTGCCGAGGATATCTAGCGATATGATTTCATGGCTGCTGCTTTGAGACTTGAGACCATGAGAATCTTGCTTCTTGGATATGGTTACAAGATGTAGTATCTTGGTGAGTGTGAATATCGATGGCATGCAGGGCCTTCTCGACGACATATTCCTTCTCCTATTCCCTCCTCTGTATTGTGGAGTTGTGACTTGACTGGCCTAGAGCTGAGAGTAGCCCTAGAGGGATATGATGCTTTGACTTTACTTGAGCGTTCCCGTGGATATTATCGGTTCATTCAGGAGAACCTCCTGGAGCATATTCCTACAAATTTGGAGGAGGTTTGATCTCTATCTGCTTCCCTTTACTTCTTGATTATTACTGTTGACATTTACTCTCTTTCTTAGGTTGAGGGAGTGGATTCTCATGTTGCTAAGGAGATTGAGACTGATCCTCAGACTGCGAGCACTGAGCATGGATCTTATGCTCATCATGCTGAGACTTTTCATGGTGAGACCTCGACGAGTGCCACATTGGGTGATATTTCACTTTTGGATCGTTCGACGTATTACTGGGCTCTTGCAGTTCAGACTCTTATTGAGCAGCATATGTATTTTGATGACATGCAGCCTCCTAGTTTCTCTCCACCAGATACTTCTCATGTGAGTACAATTGATTTGATCTGTTCAAACTAACACTCGATAATAATGTTAGTAATATCTACAATGTAGATTCCTCGGACACAGGCAGAGTACTTGTATGGACTCACCTTATTTCAAAGATTATTTACTATGTAGGTCACAGACAGTTGGAGAGTAAGTGATTTAACGTGCAGATGTATGCATGATATGCATGAGATGCAAATTTCTAACATTCCTAATGTAACAGGGTTACACCAGTGACTTGGAATGCGAGAATGAGAGGCTTCGTCGACAGCTTGCTAACTTAGGCTTTAGTGATTACGGTGCTGGGACCTCGACTGCTAGAGCTTCGGATGATGATCCAACTAAAGAATGGAGTCCTTGGCCGGATACTGGAGCTAGAGATGATTGATCTTACAGACCTTCAATGTGCCTGTATTCTGTTATTTGACTTTTCAGACTTCTGTACCTATTCTGCATACTGTATTTTGTACTTATTATGCATTCTGTATTCTGTACTTGTTCTGGCCTTCTAATCTTAGGTGGATTGTGCTTTAATTCCTTTTCCCCCTTTTGAATGAAATTCTAAGCAAAAAGGATAAAGGAATAAATAAATAACTAGGACTTTATTTACTTATCCTAATCCTAATCAACTTAGATTCCCATCCTATTAAGAAAGGAAATCCTCATCATATCTTGATTCATCTTTTATCATTATATAAGGGCTTAAAAGAGTTCATTCTCTTCATTCCTTATTTTTGCACCTTAATCATGACTTAAGCTACTTATCAATTGCTCAAGGACTTTTTCAAGAACCTTAACGGGGATGATTGGAATCGACTTTTTCCTTTCCATGCCAAATTGCTGAAATCTCTGCACCACATTAAAATCAATCATAATCTTCTTCATGTTGTTGCCTATTTCTGGGATTCTAAGGATCATGTCTTTAGATTTAATGGACAGGAAATGTGTCAATTAATTAAAGAATTTGTTGCTATTCTTGGATGTTCATTAGATTCTACTGCCATGATTGCTCTTCCTGAACTAGACATGCAGTTTCCCAATAATTTGTGCGCATTCTTTGATATGCCCCCAGATGCTATTTATTCTTATGCGCATAATCTTGAGACTATTAGCCTATCTGCCCTGATTATTGCTTGTGAGACCAAGGATAAGAACAATGCTACTTGGACTAGGATGGTTTCCTTCTGCCTTTATGTACATTTTTTACTAGTTTCTTCCCATGGAGATGCTGATACAAGAATAGTCGGCATTTTAGAACAAGTAGAGGTTGGAGCAAACCCAATGCCTATTATACTTGCTGAAACCATTATTGGTTTGGATCATTTTAAGACTCAAAATCATCTTTCTGGCAGTCTACTTCTCCTTCAAGTATGTAATCAGAATCTTTTTCTTTTTTCTTTTATGCCTTAATTTTTACCTAAGTCGCCCTTTTTGGGTTTTCAACTTAACAGGCATGCTCTAATTTTTACCTAAGTTGCCCTTTTAGGTTTTCAACTTAACAAGCTTTTTTTTAAGATATGGTTACAAGAGAAGCTGAGTTTAATCAATGTTCCTGCCAACCCTGTGACTTATCAGCCTCATAAGTTACAGTCTCGTCCTCTGACAATAAAGGATATCCATACCATTGATCATTGGATTAATTGGATGAAGAACTTTACAAATTCTGAGATCACTTGGATCTATCCATGGTAGAAACTCAAGTATGTGACTACTGACTTATATGGTTGCTGTGTTCCCATTCCTGGATTACGCTTTTCTACTTTCATCTCTCATTCACGCCTTTGTTGTTAGTACAGATGTCGTCAGTACATTGTCACTATCTTGACCGATTTTGTGGGCTTTCCTTTTTGGCAAGGTTTTCTAGACAGTGAAGAGTTTATGGCCTCACAAGACTCTCGAACAAAATCTGAATCTGGATGTTGATGTGGCCACTGACGACAACTATAAGACCTGGGTTGTATTGCAGACTGCAGAGCCACCAAGATATGTTAGATACAAGAGAGTTCAAGTATTGCATGATGAATCTCAAAAGAAGAAACGAAGAACATAGTCTAGGAAATAAACATGGTCTCATAGATCTAGTTCTTAGACTTTTTATGTTTTATTTTCCTTTCTAGCACTTATGCATAATAATAAAGATAGAACATGCATTCTAAACAAAAATTTCATTTCAATTTAATTCTTTTATTAGGGCAAAAATGAGTACACTTGTTACATCATATAATATAACTCCTATTATCAACTAGTCCTTTCAGATTTTCTAGCTAAATATTTTTCACTCACTCTATTCCTTAATTTTTACCTGACTAACCCTGTGCGGGTTTTCTAATCAGTAGGATCACTCTTTTATTTTTCTCTAATTTTTGCCTGCTAGCCCTTTGCGGGTTTTCTGGACAGCGTGATTGTCCTAACTTTTGCTTGACTAGCCTTTCAGGTTTTCTAGTCAATGGACTTTTATTCTTTATCTTTCTTTTATTGAAAGATAGTATTTCTTGAGACGATCTAGGTTGATTGGCTCTGTGAACTCATTCCCCTCAAGATTTGAAATCTTTGCAGCTCCTTTAGGCAAGACGACCTTAACCAGGTATAGTTATTCCCAATTGGGTTTGCATTTCCCTCTCGGATCAAACATCATTGCCCTTGACTGTTTTAACACTATATCTCCAGCTTTGATCTTTCCAGGTTTAACTTTCTTATTGAACGATCTGGCTATCCTCCTTTGATATATCTGAATTTGAAATAAAGCATCCATCCTTTTCTCATCTAAGGACATAAGGTGCTCATATCTCTTTTGTGCCCATTCATTCTCGGAAGTTTTAGATTCCATAACCACCCTTAAAGACTTAATCTCAGTCTCTATTAGTAAAACAACTTCACATCCATACACCAATGAGAATGGTGTTTGGCCTTTTGTTGTTCGTGCTGTTGTTCTGTATCCCCATAAAGTAAGAGGAAGATACTCAAACTAATCTTTGTAAGTTTTAACCATATTAGAGAGAATTTTCTTCACGTTCTTATTTGCTGCTTGAACTGCCCCATTAGTTTGAGGCCGATAAGGTGAAGATTTATGATACTCAATCTGATACTTCTGTAGCAACTCTGCTGTCTCTGCTTGGAATTGAACCCCATTATCTATGACAATATAATGTGGAACCTCATATTTGCAAATGAGACTCTTTTTTATAAATCTTGCCATTTGCTTTGCTTTCAAGGCACTGAATGATTATGCTTCTATCTATCTAGAGAAATAATCAATGGCTAGCACTATATACTTATGCCTATTTGACGTTGTAGGCCTTATCTCACCTATAATGTCTATTCCCTATGTTGCAAAGGGCCAGGGAGATGTCAAACTGTTCAGCACCGTAGGTGGTAGATGCTTCAAATTCCCATGTATTTGACATTGATGACATTGTCTCACCACTTGGATGCAATCTCTTTCTATGCTCATCCAATAGTAACCCTGTCGTATGATATTCTTGGCCAAGATGATTCCGTTCATATGAGGCCTACAAACTCTAGCATAAATTTCTTTTATTACCTCCTCTGCTTCCTGTTTCTTGAGACATCTCAATTGTGTACCATTCATCATCCTTTTATACAACACTCCATCATGATTTGCAAAGTTATGCACAAGAACATGAAGAGCGTATTTGTCCTTTGAGGTTGCCTCGTCTGGATACTTACTCTCTTCTATGAATTTTTGAACATCATAAAACCATAGTTCCTCTTCCAGTCCTATTTAAACATTCATTATTTGCTCACTGCCATAACATGGGGCTTTTACTTTTATTATGACCAAAGGTTTCATAATTAATCCAGTTGGACTGTCCCACATTGAGGAAAGGGTTGCCAATGCATCGGCCATCTGATTCTCATTTCTCACTAAATGAATGAAGAGACATTTATTGAAATTTTTTACTAAGTTCGTTAAATAGCAGACATAAGGTTTTAACCTTTCTTCCTTTACTTCCCATTCTTCATTAGCCTGACTGATAACTAACAAAGAATATCCATAAACTAGTAGATCCTTTGCTCTAGTTGCTATAGCTGCCTTTATTCCATAGATACATGCTTTGTATTCTGCCATATTGTTTGTGACCTTGAAATCCAGTTTCTTGGCTATGGGAACAGTTTCCCCCTCTGGTGTGATCAGGATTACCCCTAATCCTGCTCCTTTGTTGTTTATCACTCCATCAAAGTACAACTTCCATTCTCTGCATTCTATCACTACTAGACTCTAGATTTCACTGTTCGTTCCCTTCTATTGCATTTTGAGCTAAAAACTCTGCTACGGCTTTTCCTTTGATAACCTTCGTAGTGATGTACTCTATGTCAAACTCTATCAGCAACACTAACCATCGAGACATCCTTCCAGTAAGAGCGGGCGCTTGAAATAAGTACCTTAAAGGATCTATTCTTAAAATAGCTTGTATCTTGTATGACTGGAAATAATGCTTTAATCCTTGTAGCCTAAATCATGATCAGACATGTTTTATCTATCAGGTCGTACTTCTCTTTATATGGCAAGAACTTCTTACTGAGGTAATACATTGCATGCTTTATCCCTTCTGGTCATTCTTATGCCAACATTGCTCCCATTGCTTTCTCTTCTAAAGCTAAGTACAAAATTAGAGGTTTCCCTTGTCTAGGTGGTTTCAAAACCGACGAACTTGTAAAGTATTCTTTGATCTTGTCAAAAGCTTTATGACATTCCTAATTCCATTCCATAGGTTAATTCTTTCTCAAAAGTTTAAAAATAGGATCATATACAATTGCAAGTTTTGCTATAAACGTGCTAATGTACTATAGTTTCCCAATAAACCCTCTTACCTCTTTCTCTATTTTCGGTATAGACATCTCTTGAATAGCTTTGATCTTGTCTGGATCCACTTCAATTCCTCTCTGGTTGACTATGTACCCAAGCAGTTTTCCTGAAGTTACCCTAAACACGCACTTCTTTGGGTTAAGCCTCATATTATATTTCTCAATTATGGCTAAGAACTTGTCTAAGGCTTCAAAGTGTCCTTCCCTTGTTTCTGATTTGATCATCATGTCATCTACACAGACCTCTACTTCCCTGTGCATCATATCATGAAATAATGCAGTTGCTGCTCTCTGATAAGTTGCTCTTGCATTCTTTAATCTGAAGGGCATTACCTTATAATAATAAGTTCCCTATTCTGTAATGAAAGCAGTTTTAATCTTGTCCATACCTGCTATCATTATATGGTTGTAACTTGAAAATCCATCCATGAAAGAATACATCGCGCTAGATGCTGCATTATCAACCAATACATCAATATGTGGTAAGGGAAAGTCATCCTTATTGCATACTTTATTCAAATCTCTAAAATCCACACACATTTGCACCTTACCATCCTTCTTAGGAACTGGTACTATGTTCGCTAGCCGTTGAGGATATTCAACTATGTCAAGGAAATTAGCCTAGATTTGCTTAGCAATCTCTTCCCTTATCTTTTCTGTCCATTCAGGTCTTAATCTGCTAAGCTTCTGTTTAACTGGCCTAATGTTCGGATAAGTTGGAATGTAATGTTCTGCAATTTCCCTATCCAAACCTGGCATATCTTCAGGAGTTACATTATGTGATATACAAATTTTCTTTGGATTATCATCTGTGCCCATGTTAAACGAATTTAATTGAATAGAATTAATGTCTAGCATGCACATACGATCAGTATTAAAATGCACAGAACCATCAGGATAAACATCACACAAGTAAGCCAAACTAGAATTTATATCATTGACCAAAGGAAAAACAGAGTTTTCATCCTCATAAAGACCAGATGTTATTACATCAGTTTCTTCATAAAAACATCACTAAAACTATCGTTAATGATGGTAGCGGCTCTCTGTTAGGTGGCAGATACAACAGTTCTTCTATAGCTGTGGCGCTCATCTTCTCAACAACTTGCTTCATCACATCCTCTTGGTTGTCTCGTACAAGACCCTCGATGATCTGTTCCTTAAAAATCTCAAATACAGGAATGTTCACTCCATCTACATTAACGGGTTCAGCTGTTCCCAAGTAGAATTTGCCTTTTCCTTTTTTGACAAAGCTTTCTTTCAAAGGTTGCACTTTCTACGCAGCTTTCCTTTTATTCTTTGATCCCTTCTTCATTTTCTTGTTATTTGATCCCATTTCTGCATATCCCAAACCTTTGGTATCATTCTGAGTTTTGACATCCGGTAATTTTGGAATTCCTTATTGGTTCTTTCCCAGTCCTAATTCGAGTTGATATTATATCTTTTCCATCATCTTTGTAACTCTTGGATTTATCTCAGTTCCATTAAAGATTCCAACTACTTGAAAACCTGGAGGCGCAATCACCTGTTTCTGACTGTCCAGAATAGTCATCACATTCTTGCTCATACTCACATCTATAGTCACCACTTCTCCTTCATGAGGGAATTTTATCTTCTGATGCACAGTTGAGGGTACTCCTCCAATCACATGAAACCAAGGCCTACCTAATAGCAAGGCATAGGTAACATGAATATCCAAAACAGTAAATTCTACCATTAACTCAATAGGGCCAGTCTTCATTAAGGTTTGGAATGTGCCTTCTACACTCCTTATATTGTCATCACAAGCTCTGATTATTAAGTATGAATTTGTCAAGTCATCAACTTTCAGACCTAAATTAGATAAGATTTTCAATGGGCATATATTTATTGTAGAACCATCATCCACCATCACATAATTGGTCCTCTTGCCTCTGACTTTAACCGGAATAAAGAGAGCTTTGTTGTGATCTCTTCCTTCTAAAGGTAAGTCCTTATCTGAAAATGTCACCACTCCATGTTTCATTTCAGTGACTTTTGCTAGCATAGCCTCTGGGGTAGCAGTAGTTTCAATGCTCATTTTGGATAAGGCCTTGACAAAAGCCTTTTTATGACTGCTAGAGAGTATCAAAAGCTCCTAAATGCTTACATTTGCTTTAGCCCTCTTGAGCTATTCGAGGATTAAGTCCTTTTCTTGCCCTTCTTCTGTTTCTTCTTTATCCCCTTCTTCTCTTTCTATGGCCTTGTCTGCTCTCCTCTCAGCTGGCTTATAACCTTTTCCACTTCTAGTGACATGATTCACTTCAGTAGTGTTTGTCTATACATTGTATCATGTGTTATCTTCTTCATCAGAATTGTACCAGATATCAATGGTTCCAACAGTTTGATCTTTCTTTCCATCTTTCCATATCTCTACCATGCATGTTTCTTTCTTGTGTGACGACTTCTCACTGGTTGGCTTATTATCTTCGAATTCATTTTCCCATCCTCCAGGCATAATTGACTCTATGGGGATATCATAATAAGGTGGTTTAGAGTAAAACACCTTATAGTTGAATTTACCTGAGGGTTATCCCAACAAATTTGAAAGAATCGGTTTTGCTACTTAGGCATTTAGGACTTGTGTGGTGAGCACAAACCTAAGTAGGGAAAATTTCAAAAATTTTGTTTTACATAACACTTCATCACATAAAGAATTCCAATCCCAAGGATCCAATTTGCATTTAACACATAACTAAATATCAAAACAATATGTAAACAACAACCTAAGAATTCTAAGTTTAGGAATACTTACAAACTCCTAAGTTTGATGTAGACCATAATAGTATCTACAAGCTTTGATGTAGTTAGGTTCAACACATGAATCAAATGCTTAGCCTTCCAAATGTTAGACCTCTAGCTTGAAACACCAAAGATTCACCAAGTCACCTACTTGCCTTGATTTGGTTAGTTGCAAGTTTCCTCTCTAGTGACCCTCACAAGTCTTGCACTAACTCAAACTCTTGTAAGTATATTTTGGGTTTATTTTGTGTATATGTTATTTCTCTCTTTTGTGTCTCTACACAAAACTCTCAATTGTTTAACCTTAAGAAAATTTCTTAAGTTACATATTTATAGGTAGAGAAAGCTAACTTTAATGACATAATGTCTTACATCATATGTATATGATTTGTCATGATAATTATACAACTCATCATGATAAGTATACAACTTATCATGATATGTATACAACTTGTATACTTATCTAGCGCACCAAGAATTATGTAGACAAATGAATACATCTCATGTATATGTCTACATACATTCTCCACACTTAATTATGTAACCTAATCCTTATCTTTGCCTTAGTCAAATTTATACACACAAGAGATAATGTGTGCCTAACATGACAAGCCTAATAAGCTGAGCTTAATACTTATCATGCCCACAGTCAACATTATACACATTAGT